>CATIWR010289110.1:0-39779 GCA_949677035.1 Omphalea diandra
GACCACAGGTCGTCGGCTAATTCCAAACTCTCTCTCTCCTTGTGTCATATACATATATGTACATCAAGTAAATGTTTAATTGTGTGTAGGATGGATAAAACCTTTATGCATATGTATTTTGAACATGAATGATATGAGTTATGTAAATGAATACGGCTGTTACAGTTATTGGTATCAGAGCTAAGATGAATGGGTTATTACATGCTCACTCAAACACACATAGAAAATATAGTCTTGCACCAATTCATACATGTTCATGCTCACACACACACATCATGTTGGTATAAGGAAATCCCCCACTCATACCAAGGCAATGCATAGGATAAAGACACATAGGTCTAAACTCCAATGCCCCTATTGCATGAAATATAGGCGTATAAATTGTTGTCCCTAGGAACCAAAAAGGAGGGTTGAATTGGTGTATACAAATTTCAATAATAAGGAAAAGGGGAAGAAGAAATAGTAGAATAGAGACAACCGATTTATAGTGGTTTGGGTATAATTGACCCTACATCCACTCCCTAATTAACCATTTAGGTATTTCACTATCTCAAAGTGTTGTCAAGCTCACACCCAACTTGTACAACTAATATTTTGATGGCTCACATATAACCTTACAACAATATGTTTTTAGGCTAACACATAACCTTACTCAAGTGTTTCACTAGGCTCACACTTAAACCTTTCTTGAAGTGTTTTTACAGGCTAACACTACAACCTTATAACTTGGTGTTTAATGCTCACACCTAACAATTACAATTTCATAAAGAAAATGAAGAAAATGAGTAGCAAAGATTAAGAGTTTTAATCACTTGTAATAAATTCCTTAGCAACCTTATTCATGGTTGTTTGGTGGTATATTTATAGCCAAACTTCATCAAAGAGATGTTGCAGATCATAGCTCATCAAATTTTTGAGACATGCTAGACAGATTCTGTATTAAATGCTTGTCAGGATGAAATTACGGTCGCTACTACCATTTCGCGGTCGCGAAATCCAAATTCTTCAAGGGAAACCCCGTTTGCGTCTAACGGTCAGTCCAAGTGGCAGCTTCTTATTAGTTCACCAGGAAAATATAGTCGTTGTCTTTTATCTACTGTCAGAAGTCGCAGTCGCGAGTTTTCTTGTACAGGCCGCGATAGAGGACGTGAATCCATCTGTCAAAGTGGTCATCTTTCTTCCTCAGGATTCGCGGTAGCTACCAACAAGATGTCTTCGCGAAATTTGGCTTCCAACAGTCTTCTGAGACACTTGTCAAGCTGTGGTTGTGGACTTGCTTCCCTCTTGAGTTACTTTGAAATTCACAGCCGCGACTAGGGCGTGACTTTCACCGCGAATTCGTCTGTCACATTTTGGCTTCTTCTTTTCCATAGGTCGCAGTGGAGAATGGCTCCGCAATTTCACCTGCTTGACTTTCAGCATGCCTTAACATGAGTCGCAGTTGCGAATCGTAGATTGTGGTCGCAATTTACATGTCACTTTGGAGTTTATCAACTCCTTTCATCTCTTTTTAAGAGATTTATTTATTTCTGCAAAAACAACACTTATTTGAAATATTCGTGATGATCAAATCTACTTTGTCAAGATCAAAAGAGGTTCTAGATTTAGGATTATCCATCCTAGTCCAACAAATTCTTTATAAATTTCTTAGATATCTCCGTCATTTTAAAGGAGTGGAAGGCATTTGGGGATTTGTTATAATAGTAATGCTCCCCTTTTTAAACTTATTCTAGGGTTAGTTGAATTTTAATTGCTTTTTATTAAAAAAAATTAAAAAACAGTTGGTCTATTATTAGTGGAGCCCATTGATGCCAATTTTTAAAAAATAATTAAAAAAATTCACGTTAGCATTACTAATGGTGTTATCCAAATTACTTGTTAAATAACGGTGTACAGTATAAGGTAGTAAAGTGAAAAAAAAAAAAATAAAACACAGGGACCCAATACAAAAATTCCAAACCACATAGCATTTTCAAACTTTTTTTGAATAAAAATTAAAAACTAGAATCGTAAAATTAATTTCGATTATTGTCTATACTTTAATGCTTCCAACTATGAAAAACAATAATATCTTCTTTTTAAAACTATTGTTTATGCTTTTTTATTACACTGCAAAAAATAATCGTAATAACAACGAATTTAGCTTTAAAAATTTTTATAACTAAATCGTGACGAATTTCTAATGGATTCAAAAAAAAAAAAAGCAACAGATTCATAATTTGTCACTAATTTCGTAGGCAGAACTAACATCAAGTTGGCTCTAATTCACTCTCTATAACTTAGTAATGAAATTTTTCATCACTAGGCCTAACGACAGAACTATCTGTTGTTAAGCTAGCGACGAATTAGCGATAAAATATTTCGTCACTACTTAGTGACAAAATCAAATCCGTTGCTAATTTAGCAAAAGATTAGCGACAATTTTTTGTCACTAATTTTTTTGCTCCAAAATAAAATTTTAAAATTTATTCTAGTAAAATTAGCGATGGATTTGGTTTGATTCCTACTTAGTGAAGGAATTTTTTGTCACTAATTTTGGTTCTAAAATAAAATTTTAAAGTTATTTAGGTGGAAAAATTAGCAATGAAATTTTTTTATTATTAATTTTTTTGCCCCAAAATAAAATTTTAAAAATTTTTAGATAGAAAAAATTAGCGATGAAAATTCCGTTGCTAATTTGTTTGGCTCCAAAATAAATTTTTTTTACTCCAAAATAAACATTTTGAAATTTTCAATTATTTAGCTATGGAAAATTCTGTCGATAAAATTTTTTTACCTCATATTTATTTTTCACTCATCTTTCACATTATTTTCTTTATTATTTCTCTCTTTATTTCTCTATCTTCTCTCTTTATTATTTTCTCCTTTCTTTCTATCTTCACTTCTCATTCTCCCTTAACCTGCCTCCACCTCCTTTGTCGTATGTTTCCACCTCCTCCACCACCTATCATCATCTCCTTCATCACCTCCTCCACCACCAGTTGTTGCCTCCTCCGTCACTTCGTCCACTGCCTCCTCCACCACCACATCTTCCCTATTGCTATGTTGATTAAAAATATGTAATTTTTAATATTTTGTTAGTTGAAAATATATAATTGTTAATTTTTTGTTAGTTAAAAATATGTAATTATTAATTTTTTTGTTACTTGAAAATGTGTAGTTATAAATTTGTAATTTAAAAGTTATTAAATTTTATTTTGTTATCTATAATTATACTTATTAATGTTTAATTTAAAATTTTTATGATGTAATTATTTTATAATTGGTAACATATTGATTTTTAGATATAAAGAATTAATAATATATTAATATTAAAATTCAATAAATTAATAATATATAAATATGATAATCAAATTATTAATATGATGAATTTATTAATTTTAATTTTACTAACTTTAATTTTTTAAAATTAAATATATAAATAATAAATATTTTATTTTTAAAAAAATTTTATAAGTATAAATTAAAAATAGAAAATAGAAAATTTTGATATTCAAAATATTAAATAAATATATAGCAACAAAATTTCCGTTCGCTATTTTTAGTAACAAAAAATTTTGTCGTTAAACTTAACTATGGAATAACGACGAAATCTTAGCGACAGAAAATTATGTTGCTAGCTCTTGGAAACCATTAGTCTAGCGATGAATGCTGCTAAGGTAGCTTAGCAATAGAATATTCTTGGTTAGCAATATAAAATTTCATCACTCATCCGACATATTTTTGCATTATCAATTTCACTTTTTCTATCACCAAAGTTCTTAATATAATGAAAAATAAAAGTTTATTGACTTAATAAATATAAATTAAAGAACAAAAATTCAATACTATAATCATGTAAAGTTTAGAGTTTTAGAATGAGTTCTAATTATTTTTTAAAATAAAATATTATTTTTATTGTTCACATGTGTTTCACAAAAGCGTGTAACGTTTGTCAAAAAAGAGTATAATGGAAAAAATAATACAAAGAAGGGTCAATATATAAAAATTGTAGTCGAATATCTCAGTAGCATAAATACAAAAAGTTCAGAGTCCCCCTTCACTTTCTCCTTTGGTGGTGTATCACTCATCATCATTCTGTTTAATAATAATTGGCCTTTCTTCTCAAAAACTAAAAAGTGAAAGTTCAAGGGTCCAAGGATATATTTTGCCAATGTTTATATTTCATATTAAAGTTATCATTATGATATTTACAATTATTTAGTTTTTTTAATAATATTTATATTTCATATTAAATAAATCATATGATAAATTTTCTTAATAAGACTTTTTTGTATAAATTAATTAAATAAATATATAATTACATTAAAAAGATCTTATTGAATATTTTATATATAAATTAAATAAATAATTTAAATTTTTAAAAATTTAAATTTAATTACATACAAAAATTTTGCATTGTTAAAATTACTTACTTAAAAATTATTTTTTTGAAAAGTAATTTCAAATAAAAATACTAAATTTCAGCCACTAAATATCTTTAATAAAAAGTCACATCTAATTGATAATAACTGTAAAATAAGAGTTCTACATCACATAAAAAATAACATTGTAACTCACCAATTGAGTGTATATATCCCTTTCAAATAAAATAGAAATTTGTTTTTAAAGTTTCACTAAAAATTTGAATTAAATCTTAATAATCTCAATATGCCATAATAAGATAAGTTTTTTCATATTTACAAAATTTTATTTATAACAAAAATATAATTTTCAAGTAAGGATAAAACTATAACAAAAATAGTTCCAGAGAATTTAGAGCAGATAAATTTGACATCTATATTGTACAAATTTTTTTCTTATTTTACACTGTGAGACAACTAGCAAATGCACTAGTGTGTGTGTGTGTGTGTGTATAGATATAGCTAAATTGCTAATCATTGAGTATTTATCAACCAGTGTGATTGTACATTTAAAAAGTTAAAAAAGATAATAAAATTGTATTTTATAACATTAAGCAAATATTTTTGAAGTTATAATTTTATAACATAAGGTGGCAGTTTCGATTAAAAGTTAGAGTTTGCATCTTTTCAACATATATAGATATGAAAAATTAAAGGGTGAAAATATTCATTAATTATATTATTTTCCTTTAGTAATTATATTGTTTTTGCTTTATTACATACTAAGCACTCAATTATTGTCAAATATGAATGAATAAAAGTTCAATTCTCATTGTTTCTTTTCCGAAAATAAGCAGAACCTTAAGGAAGTAATTGATTGTTAGTTTTTACCTATTTTGTTGGGATGATTATATTGTTAGTTTTTACCTATTTTGTTGGGATGATTCTATTGAGATTTCACCGATTGTTGTGGTGGCAGTGTTCTATTTTGCAAATCTGGACACAATGAATACCTCAACAAGTGAGGAAAAAACAATGAAACTAATACACTTTAAGTTAAAAAAAATGACAAAATAATCTGGAGAGAAATCCATTTTCTTGCTATAGTCTTTTTTTTATTATTATTTTTGTTAGACTTATAAATAAATCTGGTCAAAATCGAAATTAGGCTAATTTAAATTTAATTTATTCGCTAAACAAGTTTAAAATTTAAATTTTATGTTTCACTCATTTATTAAACGAACCAAACATATTTGAATATCATTACCTTCATATGCAGTATATTATTATAGTCATATGTGGTTCATGAATATAAGGATCTGTTTGTTCTATAAAAAATAATTTATCTGAGAAAAATATTTTCTAAATAATATATTTTTTAGTGTTTAAGTTTAGAAAATAGTAAAAAAAAATATTAATATTTTTATCTATAATATTATAATAAAATTTAGATCATAGATATTTTATATTTATACTATTTATTATTTACTATAAGAAAAATACATTAAAAATAAAAATCTCTGTGAGTTCTACTCATTTTCGATGATCTCCATAATGACGATGACCGACAATGGGTATCAATATTCAAAGATAATTAATGATAATAAATATATGTGTTTTTATAATTTATTTTTTATTTAGATGAGTTCGTCAACGTCTAAAAAAATGACTTTCTACTTTTAAAGCGGAAAGTCATTTTTTAAAATAGCTTAATTTTCTTTTTTATTGAAAAAATATTTTTCATTGACTAATTTTTATGGCTGCACCAAACAAAGGAAAGTACAAAAAAATATTTTTCTAGAAAATATTTTTTTTGCAAAACAAATAGAGCCTAATTGATCTAACATTTCTTAATAATATTCAATTATGACCAAAAATTTTCATAAAATTATTAAAATTATGATAGTTAGTTTACATATTTTAATATAGTAAATAGTGTTTATTATTGTTATTTACCTATATAATACAGTATATAACTCTAGGTGTTATATTTCAATTGCATATTATAAAATTAAAAGATATTAATAATTGAGTTTAAATGAGCAACTCATCTAAATGAGTCAAATATATATTTATTCAAATTTAATTTGTATACTAATTAATTCCAAAATTAAATTTAAAATTATTTATTTATAAATATAAATATACAAAAGCGAGTAATTATTGAGCTGAGTCACTAAATCAGTCATTAAAAAAATTGTTTGTTGACCTATTTTTTAACTAATGTAATCATAGTTATTTTATTATAAAATTAGCTGCTTAAGATAATTAGTGTTAACTTAATAAGTGAATCAATGAAAAATTCAAATTTTTTTTTATCAGAACCCAAAAAGTTTTATTGCAACCACTAGATAAATAAAAATATAAAGTAAGCTCCAAATACACACCAACTTACAAATTTAGCCACCTATTTATAATTATTTTATCCATCACAATATTCAGACAATATAAATTTAACTTCAAAATTATATTATGGGTAGTCCTATCACTATTCACTCTTAGTTGTTGAAAAATCGTAAAATTTCTCTCCCTCCATGAAAAATATATAGACTTTATTTGACATGGTAAGATTATATTATAATCTAGTCTGACCATTAATATAAACTAATTTGACTTATAAGTTTTATTTAATAAACTAGATTATTTAGGAAAAAAGCTAGATTATAATCTTCTTTTAAAAAAAAAAAACTAGTAGAACCAACGTATAACTAAAAAAAACTACTAGATTATAATTTTTTTCCTATTTTGTCCTCATTTTTTTTGGTTAAAGGACATATATATATCATTTTATATTTTTTAGCTACTTTTACCAAACACTTATATATCAATTAGCTCATGTTATCAGCTATTCGATTTTCAGTTGTTAGATTATTAGCTACTAGATTTTCAACTACTAGATTATCAGTTACAACAAAATTATCAGCTAGTAGTTATATTATAAGCTAGTAACTAGATTATTAGTTAGTTTTTCCAAATAAAGCTATAATAGTAAAAAAAAAAATACTAACATTTTAATCTTGGACAGTACACTCTTACCAATAGTTATTCTCCTAAAATAGCTAATCTCCTTTTTTCATGGTAAAATCTGCCTTGATATGTCATATCTTGGTAAAACTTTTTTTCACACAAGCTGAGAAATTGAGTAGGTAAAAAATAAGTACCTAATTTACTCACTAGCAACTCTTGGAAACCCATGCATTTCATCTGCAGTAAATTGTCATTGCTACAATTGATACTTAGTCTTTGAAGTTTTTTTTTAATATCTAATGATAAAATAAAATTGTTTAGAAATATGGCAAGACCCCAAACAAGTCTATACTAATTGATAATGATCTAGAAGTTCTCATTAAATATCATATTGATGCAATTGAAAACTTATAATTATTCCTACCTATTTAATACAATCTAGTTTATTAAGCTACATAATGAAATTGTATATAATTCCAAGTCTATAATGCAACTTTATCTGTTATATCTAAGGTTCTTAGTTGTCCTCTATGTTATAAATCAATAACTATAGTTGTCTTGGTTGTATCAATCTCTTTTATTCTTAGTGTAGGAAACATACCAATGAGATTTTGACCATGAACCCAAGGATCATGCCAAAAAGCAAAAGATTCATCATTGCCTAACTCATAAACAAATCTAGTATGAATTTCCTTCCTCAATTTCAATGAATGCCTCCAACTCCAACTAACATTATAGGGCTTAATAATTACCCACTAACTCAAAAACTTAATCTTTTGATAATGAATCCAACTAACCCATAAAGAATTTTTACTAGGAGCTCCCAACTATGTTTACCTAGGTAGCTTTGTTCCAAACTATTTAACACCTAGACCTCCTCTTCTAAGAATACACGTCTTATTAGGCCACCATACTGCTTTATTAGGATCACTAACCTCTTTCCATAACAATACCTCAAAATCTATTGAATCCTTCTCATAATAAACTTAGGTAAGGCTTGTCCATATGTTAATTCTAGCAATCAACCTATTAATAAGGCTTTTGTAATAATCTAAAGTTAATTTACTCAAGACTAATGGGACTCCTAAAATATTTTACAGACAACATCCCTTCCTACAACTCAACTCTGCAATAATAATTTTTTAACTTAATCAAGAACAACATTAAAAATATATATTGGCATTCACTTGTAACCCTGATACTTGATGAAAATGTTGCAAAGCATTAAGTAGTATGCCCATAGAGGCATAATCATTTGCACAAAATAAAAACAGATCTTTAACAAAATAGACATGATCAATCATATGCTATTTAGATACTGTGATATTCAAAACTCCATAAGCTCTTAGCATTCATTACCTTATACAAGTACTCTACCCTAAACACAAACAAAAGAGGAGACATAGAATCAGCTTATCTCAAACCGTTATTTTCTAGAAAGTAATCAATTAGCAACACCATTAGTCATAATTAATAAATATGGTATTTTTGCATACATAATTAATCCATTGAATATATCTCCTCAGAAAACCCATTCCCAATGATATTTATTCTATTGAACAAAATCATAGGCTTTTTCAAATCTATTTTGATTGCACAATTTAAATGTTGAGATCTTTTATGATAACTGTAAACTAATTTGTGTATCAGTAATATTTTATTTAATATTCTTCTTCCACTTATAAAACTAGATTGAGCCTTACTAATTATTATAGCTAGAACTTGTATTCTTTAAGCCCAAATCTTAATGATACCTTTGTATAATACATTGTAATAGGATATAGGCTTGAAATTTCCTAGTCTTTTTAGATGAGCAATCTTAGGTACGAGAGTAATGGAAGTCACATTAATTTATTTCAAAAACTTATCAGAAAGAAGAAAAAATCTTGAATGGCTTTAATAATGTTTGCCCTTATGCATTAAGAAAGGGGTTAAATTGGTGGCAAATTTAAACTTTTAAAGTATTAGGTAATTAAAAGATAAGAAAGGAAGAAAGAGAGAAATCAAGACACAAGCAATTTAGAGTGGCTCAAGTATTAATCAACCCTACATTCACTCTTCACCTATTTAATTTTACTATCACTTAAATCCACTCGATGTTTTATAAGCTTACACCCCAACTTAGTGTTTAGGCTCATACTTAACTTAAATGCACTTGTGTTTATGGCAAATACACAATCTTACAATCAATTTTCTTAAATTAAACTAGCCTTTAACTCTTAATTACAAGTGTTTAGACTCATACCAAACCTTTACAAAACAATCAATACAATCTCAATAACCAAAGTGTAAGAGAAATAAGGAGAGAGGCTTTAGGATTTTAATTTACAAGGGTTTAGGCATAATAAATGGCCATTCTTTATCACTCAATTCCATTTATTAGAGTATTCATAGATTTCAACTACTAATTAGCCATTATTAAGAAACTAGCACTAATTCTCTAAAAATTTAATAGAAAATCCTATATTTAATGCTTGTCAAACAAATTTCATGGTCAAGTTGCCTCAATTGCAATCACGATCCATATTTAGCATTGAGAATTTCCATTTCACAATTGCAATCTTCATATTATGTCTAACAGCTAGTGACACATGGCATTCCTTCATTTGTTCCTTAAAGTAACCATTATAATACTCCATTTTGGTTCATTGATCGTAGTCACAATATCCTATTCTTGATCATAATAGGATCACGCTGGAATAGAGGGTTGCTACTCCTACCATGTACTAGCCTATCCAAAAGTGTAAGATGAATTCCTTGGTCGTAGTTGTGCCATGTCCTTTGCAGTCGCACTCTTTAAATGGTCAAATAACACATGCTTCAAATGGCTTTCCAATTAACCATTGAAACTATTTTTCTAAATTTTAAAGGTCACGAGCTTCCTTTCTCAATCATAATTAATGTTTAGTGCTAGAAATATTGGGTGTGATGTTGACTGCATACTAATCTATTTCTTTTAGTTTCATCAAAGAAATGTTTTGCAGTCACAACTAACAAGCAGTTTTTGCTTCCCTTTGGCTTACTAACTTATTCTAACTTTATTTCTTGTAAAATCAACACATGGTACACCAATCAGTAGTCTTTAATCTAACTTGTCAAGATTAAAAAAAGGGTTTGACCAACTTAATTCAACAAATAACATTACCACCAATTATATACCAAAATTTTTTAAAGAATTTATTATTATTACCATCTATGTTGCGTTTTATTTGCAATATTTCCTATAATTACCTATTTAACCCTTAAAGTTGTTGCATGAGCACATAATCTTCTAACTACTTCTTGACTATCATAGGACCATTAGTAATAAACTCCAACTTTGTATTTCTCTCTGCATTTCATTAGTTCCTAATAAATTCTTGTAATATTCCACAACTAATCTCAATCTCATCTATGATAATTTTTCTATTCTCTAACTTTAGAGTTGTAATTCTATTTTGGATTGATCTATGGTTCACCATTTAATGAAAAAAAAACTTTATATTTGAATCTCCCAGTTTGATCCATTTAACTTTTGACTTTATCTATAAAATTATTCCTCACACATTAATAATCTTATTAATTAAGCACATTAAGCCCTTTTGTTCTCCAACAAATTAGGATTCAATATAAGCTAACCTTGATAAACATGATCTCTATATAAAGACAATTTTTACAATTCTCACTCAATTGCTGAGAATTTAAATTCAAATGTACCTTCGGTTGCTTCAATTTATTAACCATTTAAAATATAATATGACTTTTAATTTTTTACTCCAAACTATTGGTAAAATCTTTACAAACATATGCCTTTGAGTACACATATTTTGGAAATACAAGGTACTCTTTTTAGTAACAACCTTCTCTTTAATTGTTACAACAATTAAAGAGTGAATAGACACCTTTGTATTTAATACTTCACCTTAAGAGAGAGGTGTTACCAAATATCATTAATAAGAACCTTATCTAACCTCCTCTATATTTGAGCTTCATTCAATGGTTTATTGACCTATGTAAAAAAATATCCCTTACTTTTATATCCATCAAACTAGCAATCACTAAACAATTTTAAAAATCAAGAATAACTTTAGTGTTAAGTTTTATCCTTTCTACCCTTTCATAATCTACTAACATAACATTGAAATATCCTTGAATAAGCCAAGGTCTAGCAATGATAGAGGCTAATCTAATTATAACTTGCCCAACGAGCTTCCACTCCTAACTTGATTAGCACCTTAGATAATAGTCAAATAAAAAATGTCTGCCCTTAAGCACCAAGAAGGGAGGGTTGAATTGGTGGAAAATTAAAAAAAAATTAGAGGGAAGATAAAGTGTTTGAAGATTGGAAGAGAAGTTGAAATAATGAACACACAATATTTATGGTGGTTTAAGTGTTAATGAACCCTATGTCCACTCTCTAATTCTTCACAATTGGGTGTTTTACTAACTCAAAGTGGTGTTCTCAAGCTCACATCTAACTTGTACAATGTGTTTTAGTGGCTCACACACAACCCTATAATTTGGGTTTCAAGGGTCACATAAACACCTCACTCAAGTGTCTTTTCACAAATGCTTACACTTTAACCTAATACAAGAGTATTGATAGCTAGGATAATTCTCAAACCCAATTACAATGGTGTTTAATGCTTACACTCAACAATAATAACTCACATACAAAGAATAACATGTTGAGAAGTAAAATTGCAAGAGTTTGGTTATAATCAATGATTTCTCTTGCATTCATGTTTGTTTGGTGGAGTATTCATAGGCAGCAACCACTAAAGAGACGTTACTAACAAACTATGTTTAAATCTCAAACATAAGTAAGGCAGATTTTGCATTAAATTCCTATCAGATTGAATTCGAGGTCGTGACTGGCATTTCGTGGTTGCGAATTTCTAATTTATACTAGAAAGATGAAAATACCGATAGAGAACCCTTTTTGTGTCTAACAGCTAGTCCACGTGGCGTTGCTACTATTGGCGTTCTAAGAAATATAGCAGTTGCATTTGTCTAACCAACCAAAAGTCGTGATCGCGATTAAGATCCTTCTTGGACATAATAATGATCGTTAATCCTTCTATTTAACGAGGAAAAATTATTTCCACGGGTCACGTTCTCTACAGGTTTTTTGCCCTTGTAAATTTTGATATCCAAATGATGATCTTAGACACTTGGCATGTTATGGTTGCAGACTTGGTTCCCTCTATATAGCTATAAAAGTTGTAGTTGTGACTGAGAATGCGAATATCATCGTGAATCACTTTATATGATATTCATGTCCTCTTTGGCTAAATCGCAACTGTGATTTACTCCGCAAATTTGTCTGGTCCAAGTTTATCCATCCTTATTGTAAGGTGGCAATCTCGATTTATAAGTTTTTTTACTGCGAATTTGGATGTCTTACTCAATGTTTGAGATTTAAACTTTCATCCAACTTTTAATGTAAACCTAACTTAAAAACTGCAAAAACAACACTTAAACAAGATGTTAGTACCAATCAATCTTCATTGCCAAGATCAAAAGAGGCCTTTGACTTAGGTTTGACCAACCTAGTCCAACAACCTCTCCCTTTTTTATTTTAACAACTTATATTGATTTTACTTAAAAGAAATGAATTGCATAAGTGTGAAGTTGAAATGGTTAACATCTTTAACAAAATACTTGTTGAGCAACGAAGTATATCAAAGATTTGCATTTAGAGTTAGATTGCTGCCCTTAAGATTAGATTGCTCCCCCTCAACTTATACTTCCCTTGATAATATGTCATGCCTATTCTTTTACTACTATTTTTCTCCCCCTTTGGCAAGATCGCAAAGAGAGTAAAATTTTAAAAAATTAAGTCAAAGTGCATAGGTGGCTAATACATAAAGCATAAATTGGGATAAAAAGAGCAATCACACATCATAAACAAATACATAAAACAGAAATTGCCAACACTTTTATTTATAAAAATAGAGAGATGTGGGATCACAGACTTACAAATGAAATAAAGTAAACAAAAGAAAATAAAAATACTATAAGCCTAAAAAAGAACACTAAAAGACTGGAGAGATATCATCTCCAGAATCAGTAATTTCTTCATTTGCACCTCCTTTTTGTGCTTCATCCCCTTCCTCTACTTCTTGATCTTCTTCTTCTTCTAGAGTATCCTCCTAATCTTCAAAAGTGGTAAGGAGTAGCACCCACCTTTTCTTAAAGATCTACCAAGTCACTATGGAGGAGAGAAAGTAGAAGAAATCTCCTCTTGATCATCCTCATTATTTTGTCCAATTTCTTATTTATTGAGGAAAGGGAGATGGCAAAGGATTTGATTTTAGGTTTAGGCTGGGGAGGTGGAATTGGTTGAGTACCCTCATCTATGACAAACCTCTTCCTCTTTGAGGCTTGAGAGGTTTCTAGCTTCTTATCCCCAAAAGAACCCAACGTGTAGGTATAAGAATTTAGATGTATAGCCTTAGCATTGATTACATAACGTAAGTCAAGGAAGTTGTGGGATGGCAAGTACTTCTTTGTGAGGAATTTTTCATTTTCCTCATTGAGTGCTCTCATATATCTATAAATTGTTGTGACATGAGAAGGTAGAGGAAATTGGCTCTTTGGCTTGGTACTCATGTGAATCAATTGATCTATAAGGTATCGGTAGATTTGGATGGGTTTGTTTTTCGTTAAATAGAAAAGAAAGGCTAGGTCCTTTTGAGAGACCTTTTCATTTCCATCACCTCTTGCATTCACAAAAAAGGTAATGATATGATCTAGAAGCCATTTGAGAAGGTTCCGAATATATTTGGCTAAAGATGGTTTTACATCATGTTTGCTTAATGGATATCTCAAACAAAAATTTTGACTAAATGATATTCAGTGCAGAGATGATGAAAGGAATATCATTTACCACTTAAAGATTAAAAATGTTGAAAAGTTTGTTCATCGTTGATAAACAAAGGATCCCCAAAAGCCTAAAAAATCAACCCATATTAACCTAATCTAGACACGGCTTTGCAGCTCAAAGTGATGGTGCACATGAATTTCCTAACAATTTTTTCACATTTGGGTTCATCTCGGAAGATAAACTCATTCCAACCCAGATTGGATAGGTAAACATGAATTTCTTCCTTGATTCTTAGGGATTCAAGGAGGAAGGTTGAGAGAATCTTATTAGGTTGGATAATTTTGGATGAGTTGGCTTTGTAGTGGTCCTTTTCTTCTATGATGATCCCTTTCATTAAGTGAAGGGTAGGAGGACCAAAGGGTTGGGCTATGCTCTTTTCTTTCTCTACACTAGAAAGCTTTTTAGGGAACATTGAAGGAGAGTGAAGATTATAAAAGGTTTGAGACAAGAGAATGAAGAGTGATGAAGGGATTGGGTAAAAGTGAGATGGAACACTATTAAAAAGATTTAAATACACAAAAAAACAAGTGTAAAAATGGTAACAAACAGTCAAATTTGAAATTAATGAATGGGTGTCATCGGTTGGCAGTCAAATCAGTTAATGTTTGGCAGTTACTCTAATTCATGAATGTGAACATCAAGTCGCAACTGCTAATTATAAAAAATTTGAGTAACAGATAAAAGTTCCTCAAAAATCGAAAGAGTCAACTATCAAAGCTTTTGAATTTTGAAAAATTCGTGATGGATAAATGAAATAGCAACCGCAAAATTCACGTATGATAGAAAGTTTGACAAGTGCCTATAAATTGCAACTGCGAAATGAAGCTAGCGACTACGAATTACGAGGTAATAAAAGAAATCATAAAGAGATAAGAATTGACTTTCCTAGTTGTGATCCACTTAATGTTTTAATGCTTAATTCATGTAAAGGCATAGAAAAGCACATTTGCATAAAGAATTAAGACATCTAAAGAAGTATAGTACAAATTCATCAAATAAAGCAATCAATCATTCAAAATAACACACTAAATGAAGAACATTCTAAAGATCTGATTTTCACTCTAGGGAGCTTCCATCAAGCATTCCTAGCTCCCTCTTAATGAAGTTTATCCTTTCTTAATGAAAAGGTTTAATGAAAATATATGTAAGTTGATGATTAGTGTCAATAAACTCCAACACTACATCATCATTTTAGGCATGATCTCGAAGAAAGTGATGCCTAACGTCAATGTGCTTACTCTTAGAGTGTTAGATGAGATTCTTTGAAAGATTTATTACACTTATGTTGTCACATTTGATGGGAATATAATCCATAATTTTTCCATAATCTTTAATTATTGTTTCATCTAAAGAACTT
Source organism: Omphalea diandra (assembly GCA_949677035.1). Taxonomy (NCBI): domain Eukaryota; kingdom Viridiplantae; phylum Streptophyta; class Magnoliopsida; order Malpighiales; family Euphorbiaceae; genus Omphalea; species Omphalea diandra. The sequence continues at coordinate 15,536 of CATIWR010289110.1, forward strand.
GGGTGGAACAACAACTATCAACCACATATTCTGCTTTGGCTGTGGACAAGGCAATCAAAACTAATTTCTTACGAATCCAAGAGACTAAGCATTCTCTTATAAATTGACAAGTTATAGAAGAGCTCTTTCTATCTAGTAAGCTACTAGCATAATCTGCATCTGAATATCTTATAAGGCCAAAGGATGAATTTCTAGGACACCATAAACCTAAATGTAATGTGCCATGTAAACATTTAAGAATCCTTTTAACACCATTAAGATGCGATTCTTTAGGGCATGATTGAAATCTAGCATACATGCATACACTAAACATGGTATCGGTTCTAGAGGCAGTGAGATAGAGTAGAGAACCAATCATACCTCTATCTATCTTCTTATAATTAATCATACACTTAGCAAAATCCTTACAAAAAGATTCATTAGTAGCATTAAATATAATATCATCAACATATATTTGTATAATAAGTCTTTCATGATTGTGTCTTTTAACAAACAAGGTAGTATCAACCTTCATTTTCTCAAAATCATTTTTCGAAACAAAATGAACTGAGCCTTTCATACCAAGGTCTTGGAGTTTATTTCAAACCATATAAGGCTCTACTTAACTTATAAACATGATTTGGAAAAATATGGGATTCAAAACTGGGAGGTTGTTCAATATAAACTTCCTCCTCAATAAGACCATTTAAAAATGCACTTTTAACATCCATTCAAAAAGTTTAAAATTTATGTGATATGCATAAGCTAAAAGAGTCCTAATGGTCTTTAATCTTGATACCGAGGTATAGGTTTCATCATAATCAATACCTTTCTCGTGGTTGTATCCCTTTATAACCAATGTAGTCTTGTTTCTAGTAATGAAACCTTAATCATCTAACTCATTCCTAAACACTTACTTGCATCCTACAATAAAGTGTTCCTTAGGCTTTGGAACAAGTTTTCATACATTGTTTCTCTTAAATTGATTGAGTACCTCTTGCATGACAATTACCTAACTTTCATCATCAAAAGTCTCATCAATTGATTTTGGCTCAAATTGAGAAACAAATGCAAGATTATTGTCTAAAGAATTAAGTTAAGATCTAGTACTTACGCCCTTAGAAGTATCACCAATAAGTAGATCATTTAGGTGATGTGTAGAGAATCTTCAATCCTTGTGAAGGTCTTCATCTGAAATTTATGTTTGTTGTGATTGGCATTCCTTTTCTTCTCTTGATGACTTGTCTTCATCATGGTTTTTAATCATCTCTCTTGAAGTTGACTCCAAATCCAATTTTTCAAAGTCACTTACAAGATTATCAATAAGAGAACCTTTCCCAATACCAAGTTTACTAGATTCATCAAACATAATATTCGTAGACTCTTCAATAACCATAGTACTTTTATTAAAAACTCTATAGGCTTTACTAAAGATGGAATATCCTAGAAAAATCCCTTTATTTATTTTTGAATCAAAATTTCGAAGATCATCCTTGGTATCTAAGATGTAGCACTTACACCCAAAAACTCTTACGTACGACAACTCAGGCTATCTACCATTGCAAAGCTAATAAGAAGTTTTATTGAGAATAGGTCTTTTGAAAACACCATTAGCAATGTAACAAGAAGTATTGATAGCTTCAGTCCAAAAGTAATTAGGCAAGGAATACTCATTGAGCATAGTTTTAGCCATCTCTACTAGTGTTCTATTTTTCCTCTCTACAACAATATTTTGTTATAGTGTTCTAAGAGTTGAAAAATTATGAAAAATCTTATTCTCTATACAATAAGATTTAAAAGATTCATTTTGAAATTATGTTCCATGGTCACTCCTTATAGAAGAGATGAAGTAACCCTTTTCAGTTTGAACTCTTTTTTTCAAAACTTTTAAAAGCATTGAAAGTGTCATGCTTATGAGCTAAAAAGGATACCCAAGTAAACCTAAAGTAATCATCAACTAGGACAAGTGCATAATATTTTCCACCTAAACTAGCACTCATATTAGGTCCAATTAAGTCCATATGGATAAGTTGAAGAGGTTTAGATATACTTACAACATTTTTTACCTTGAGTAAGGATAGATGTTGTTTTTCCATTTTGCATGGCCTACATGTCTTGTCCTTTGAGAACTTTAGCATAGGAAGACCTTCCACTAGTTTTCCTTTTGATAGGCTTTGTAGGAGCTCCATGTTAGCATGACCAAGTATTTTATGCTAAAGTCATGCTTCATTGCTAAGTGTCACAAGACACTTGAAAGATTAGTTAGCCAAATTGTCTAAGTCAATTAGGTAGGTATTACCTCACCTTTCACTCTTGAAGACTACCTTTTTATCTGCCAAAATGGTAACCCTACAATCTCTAGGATCAAAGGTGACTTTATTACCTTTATTGACTTACACTAAGCAAGTGATGTTGCAAACCATCTATAATTAGAACATCATTAATAAGAAAACAACCATTCTTACCAATTGTTCCAATGCCAATTACCTTACCCTTGGCATTATTTTCAAAAGTGACATTGCCACCTTCCTTCTCTTTTATGACCATGAATAGCTTCTTGTTGCCCGTCATATGCTTTGAGCATCCACTATCCACATGTCAATCATTGACTTCATTGATGGTTGTCATGCAATCCTACATAACAAATAAATCATTTTTGTTTAGGTACCTAAGCATACTTAGGTCCTAAGCAATTAGGCCTAGAAGGGTCCTCCAATTTAAAGTGAGCCTTTCTAATATAACAATGAATATTTATGTGACCAAACGTCATGCAATAATGACATTTAAGTTCAGACTTGTGAGTCTTTCTCCTGTACATAACTTTGGTATGAATAAGGGTACTTTTCATGGCATGAAGTGAGTGTGAGCATGTGTATGAATGGTTAGGAGTAAAAGAGAACTTTTTACGTGTGTTGGGGTGAGCATGTTTCTTAGTATAGTTATATACATGGTTAGCCCTTTTTAGCATAGCCTTTTGAGCCTTTATGTGCCTTCTCTTTGTCCTTGGGCATTGGTGGCTTAATGCTATGAGCACTCTTCCTTCCAACTACCTCAATACTAGATGTTTGAGGTGTTGAAACTCTAATGAAAGTGGTGAGACAGGGAGTAGATGATAAGGAGGCTCTACTGAAGTCACGACGATGTCTAACTAGTGAGGGTCTTTGAGATATAATTAATGTATCTAATGTTTCCTTCTCTTTATGAAACTTAGAAATAGAGTTTTTAAGCTTAATTACTTCTCCTTTCAAGGTATCATTTTCATTTATGAAGGAATTTAGAGAAGATGAGGACCTAGAAAGACTCTCTAAAGACTTTTTGAGTTCTTCATTAAAAGTCTTCAACTCACTTATATGATCATTTAAGGATTTAAATTCATTCTCTAGTTTAAAACATTTTTTCTTGTAAGTCTTCATTTGTGACTTGTATTTATCACATTTCAGAATAAGAGTTTCAAATAACTCATCATCTATATCATCTAATGCATCATAGTTTTCATAAGAATGAGGGTGAAGAGCTTACCAAATTTGAAAAGTCATCTTATGCCATGAAGTACAGATTTGCCACTTCCTCATCTTAATCCTCTTCACTTGAGTTGTCATCCTAAGTAGCTTTAAAGCTCTTCTTATTTTCCTTATCCCTTTTTTTCTTCTTTTTCAGCTTGGGGAAATCATACTTGATGTGACCATATTTGCCACACGTATAGCATGTTGCCTCACCCATTCTTTCTTTGAGGTTAGGAGTTGTTTTCTTAAAGTTTCTTCTATATTTTCTTCTTTTTATCAGCTATTTTATCCTTCTATAAAGCATGACCAGCTCCTCCTCTTCTTTATTACTATTATCCTCACTTGAAATAGCCTCTGATTCTTTGTCTTTAGATAAAGATTTGAGAGCTAAGGTCTTCTTCTCTGCTTTGTCATTCTTATCCACTTGCCCTCTCATCTTCTTCCTCTCCCCATCCTTTTTCAAAGCTAGTTTATGAGTTAGAAGCTTGCCTATGAGGATACTAGTTTGCACTTTCCTAATTTATGGATTTGACTCTTGAATACTGTAAATCCTAGCACTAAATTTCTTAAGAGGTAAGGATTTTAGTATTTTTTTAGTTTACCTCATGATTGGTGAGTATCCTTCTGAATTTCTTCATGTTTGTAACAATCGATATAAATCTATTCATCATATTTGTGATGTTTTCATTGTCCTTCATCATGAATAACTCTCATTCTATCACATACATCTCCAATCTATTAGACTTTACCAATGTTGTGCCTTCATGGTAGTTCTCTAAAGCTTTCCATATTCTATGGGTTATGAGGCAATGTTGATTCTTATTTCTTCCCTTGATAGAGAACTAAGAAGGATTGTTAGTTCCCCTTTGTTCCTTCCATTAGATCACCTGTGAGCTTAAACTCATTCTTCCCTTAGGATTAATTCTTCACTTCCATCAACCACCTTAGTTGGTGGCTTCCACTATTTTGCCATAATGTCCCAAAGATCCGCCAAATCCCTGTCCACGTATATCTCCTTCCTATACTTCCAATATGTATAGTCAGATCCATCAAAGTATGGCTTGAAATGGATATGGATACCTTTTTATGTCATTAATCTTTTCTCACACAATTAAGGCTTGAATTGAGACTTGGCTCTAATACCACTTGTTGGCCCTTGAACACCGAGAAGAAGGGTTGAATTGGTGGGAAATTTAAAAAATTTAGAGGGAAGATAAAGTGTTTAGGGATTGGAAGAGAAGTAGAAAGAATGAGCACACAATATTTATAGTGGTTCGGCTGTTAATGAACCCGATGTCCATTCCCCAATTCTTCACAATTGAGTGTTTTACTAACACAAAGTGGTGTTTTCAGACTCACACCAAACTTGTATAATGTGTTTTAATGGCTCACACACAACCCTATAATTTGTGTTTTAAGGCTTACACAAAAACCTCACTTAAGTGTTTTTTCACAAAGGCTCACATTTTAACCTACTACAAGAGTTTTGAAGTCTAGGCTAACTCTCAAACCCAATTACAATGGTGTTTAATGCTTACACCCAATAATAATAACTTACATACAAAGAATAAGAAGCTAAGAAGTAAAATTGCAAGAGTTTGGTTATAATTAATGATATTTTCTTATATTTGTGTTTATTTGGTGAATTATTTATAGACAACAACCACTAAAGAGATGTTACTAATAAACTATATCTATCGCTTTAAGGTAATCTTGGTAGCTTTGCATTAAATGGCTATCGAACTGAATTCATAGTCGTAACTAGCATTTTGCAGTCGCAAATTTTCAATTTGCATTAGAAAGATGAAAATCATGATAGAGGACCTCATTTTATGTCTAATGGCTAGTTCACATGGTGTGCTACTATTGGCGTTCCAAGACATATAGTTGTTGCATTTGTCTAACCGACCAAAAGTCACGATCACAATTAAGATCCTTCTTAGACGTGTCTGTGACCGTGAGTCCTTCTGTTTGATGAGGAAAAATTACTTCCATGGGTTGCAGTCTCGACAGGTTTTCACCTTTGCAAATTTTGATATCCTAATGGTCATCTTGGAGACTTAGCATGTTATGGTTGTAGACTTGGTTTCCTTCATACGGCTGCAAAAGTCGCAGTCGTAACTGAGAATGCGAACATCACTGAAAATCACCCTATATGATATTCATGTCTTTTTTAACTAGATCGCGATTGCGATTTGCTTTATGAATTTGTTTGGTCCAAGTTTATCCATCCTTGTTGCAAGGTTAAGGTCGTGATTTATAAGTTTTTGGTCATGAATTTGGATGTCTTACTCAATGTTTGAGATTTAGACTTCCATCCAACTTCTAATGCAAACCTAACTTAAAAACTACAAAAACATCACTTAAACAAGATGTTAGTACTATCAATCTTCATTGTCAAGATCAAAAGAGACTTTTGACATAGGTTTTTCTAATCTAGTCCAAAAAAAATTATTTAAAGTTACCAAATAATGCATATGTCATATAGCAAATTCCATAACATTAAGCTAAATAAAATTTGACTTACAGCTATATACGATCTAATGCAATGTTATTATACATTAAGGACTAATTCCTTAATTGCATTTTACTCAATGCCTTCTGAACATTTTCACCTCTTATTCTTATTTCTAAAATATGAATTAAAGTGAGTTGAAACTTTTTAAAGAGGCTCTCGACTTCTAATTACTTGATAAGGTCATTAAGATCCTTAATGTTCTAATAGCCAATTATTTGCCCCCTTTATTTGGAATCCTAATTATGCTAAGTCTCATCCGAAGTAGACACAATGGAAGATTTAAAAATTTTCAATACCCATATTACCTATATAGCTAAATTATTGTTTGGTCGTTATATTTATTAAATAGCTATAATTAACTACTTAAACTAAAGTAATTTCACCAATTGAGTCATTCTCAATCAATTTTAATTTCACCACTTTAGTTCATTTGCGTGGGACCCTATAAGCTTTCTAACTTATTGGATAATAAACTATAAGCCATAATTATTAATTAATTTCTTAATTAACTAATCACCTGGTAAATTAAATAATTAGTTTATTATCAATTCACTAATTGATTGACTATATACTTAAAGGTCATGATTGGTACCTAGCATGCACGTAATAACGAATCAATATAGTTAGGAATGGTCAATGTGTTTTGATCTAATCTTTAGTAGGAAGTTTATTGATGTAACTTAATTCTAACATCTAATCAAACATAATAAAAAAAAGCCTTTTATATATATAATATGAGCTTTGACTAGTTCTATTTAGCACTTAATATTTGATAGTGTAATAAAAAAAACTCCTTTTTTATTCATCCATCTTATCTAGATGTAATAGAAAACACTTTTTATTCATCTATAATATACATATGCATATATACCTTTGTGCAATGGATTTAGTTGTATATACAAATCAAGAACTTAGATGTCCCTAATTATTTTGGGCTAATGAATTCTCTTTTGATCACTCATTACATTCATTAAACTATCTAATACTTTAGAGGTTGAGACAATATGTGTCTTAATAACCTAGAGTAACTTTAGGGTTAATACTTACTAGGGAAAAAGTGCATTAAATAAACCATCAGAGAATTATATTTGAAACACTATCTATGTATCTATAGAAATCTCGAGCAGGAGTTATGCAAGTGATCTTATGATCATAAAACTAAGAAAAGTTATAACCTTATGATTCAGTGTTTGTGCTTGTAAATTTTATTAATATGCTTTATAAAGGTACTATTGATTCCTAAAAAGAATGCAAAGGCACACCTAAAGGCAATGCTTCATAAGGCATACCAAGGACATAAAGCCCTTTAGATGCTTCTAAAGATGGAATGAAGGCATTTAAGATGGAGGATTTGCCTACCAAAACATAAAGACATTTGTTGGACTTATAATATGCTTTTAAAGATGAAGGCAAAGCATTTCAAAAGGACATAACTTGAGCATGCTGAAGGCATGTAGTGCAAAAGTAAAATAAGAAGAGAAAGACAAGACTAAAGGCTTTAATGACCATTGGAGGTGTTCCAACGAGAGTTAAAGTTGACATTGAGCATGGATGTTATCTTTAAAAATTCCTCAACTCATTTGGCCAATATGATGGTGACTAACGATTATTGGAATACTAGTAACAATCATGAAAGTATCCAATGGGGTAGATGGAGTCCAATAATCATGGAAAAATCCTTCAAGAAGCATGTTAATTAATATGTATAATTTTAGACATCAACAATGACAGTGGCATAATTCTAACTTGTCATTGATGAATGATCTCAATTGACATTATAAAGAACCAATAATCATCAAAAAGAGACATTAAAATTTCAACGATAGTAGGAGAATTTAACGACCATGGATAGGCATAACGACTAGTTTTACAAAAGCTGCAAAAACTTTCTATTCTATTTCTACTAGATAGTTTATAAGGATCTCATATATAAAGACCCTTTATTTGAAGTTTAGAAATATAGAAAAAGTTTTGGAAGAATTTTCTCTTATGTTATGCAACCCATATTTAGGTGTTGCTATTATATTTTGGGTAGAGAAAGCATTATGTGTTTTGTAACTAATTTTATGTTAATGAGAGTAGATTTTCTATGAGCATTAAAGTGTATTTACAGCCTAAGTAGAGGTTTTAACACTTGTTAAGAATCACTGCTTTGTTAAATGGTAAAAGATTGGTATTGTGCCTTTGAAAAATACCAAGGGTGAGGTTGACTTTCTTCTTCCTTTACTAAAAGGGAGAATTGTTAAGGATCCTCCTTAGCCTACAAAAAAAAAAAAGTTATTCTTAAGCTTGTAAAGAGAAAAGCAAAAAGTCTAAGTGGTTGTCTAGGGAGTGGATATAAGCACATTGTTGAACCACTATAATTCCTTATGTTTGATATTCTCTTTTTTCCTTCTTTCAAGTTTTTTTTTCACAATCAATTTAATAATTGGTATCATAAACTAGCTTTTCTCAAAGCTTAGGTATAAGAATAATACAATCAATGGCAACCTAAAATGAACATGGACCAAAAAGGTAATCAGTTGTGAGACTATCATTCTTCAGTGGAACTAACTATCAATACTAAAAGAGTGGGATGTATTACTTTTTAAGGTTAGAATCCATCGAGTTATGGAGAATTATAGAGAAAGATCCTTAAACTTTAATAAAGACATGTATTGATGAAACTCATATAAAGATAGACATTGATGAAATATCAAAAAATGAGAAGAAACAAGTTGCAAATAATGACAAGGTTCTCCATATGCTCTTTTACACCACGAGCGAAAGTGAGTGCAATAGGTAATCATGAAGATGACTACTAAAGAAATTTAAAAGCCCAAAGAAATCATCCATGAGGATACAAATTAGCTCAAAAAGAATAAAATGGAAACCCTCACTTTCCAATATAAGGCCTTCTCGATGAAGCCGGATGAGAAAATTTAAAAATGTATGATCGCTTAAAATTTAAAAATGTGATCACTTCATCAAAATAATTAAATAAATAAAGTCAAGATATTCACCTATGAAGAACTAGCGAAGAAAGTTCTAATATGTCTACCTTGAGAATGCCTTGGCAAGGTCACTTCTTTTAAAGTTCAAAGGACTTAAAGACTTCACCACTTGATAAGTTAGTAAGAATCTCATTGATTATAAGATGAACCTAAATAGAAAAGCTCCATCTTCATTGGAGGAAGCCAACAAATGAAACTTGGGGTTGCACTCAAAGCCACCTCTAAACCTTTAAGCTCTAATGATGAAGAAATAGATAATAAGGATGTGGCTCTAATGACAAATTAGTTTAAGAAGATGCTTAAGAATATGCCTCAAAGGAAAGGCAAAAGGAACCTTAAGCAAGTGAAATGTTATGGGCATGAAAAGTTTGGTTACATAAAGACCAATTGCCCTAATGTAAAAGCTAAAAACAAAGAAAAGAAAAAGAAAACATACAAAGCCACTTGGGATTATTCAAACTCCTCCAAGTCAAGTCAATCGAAAGATGATCTAAGGTGAACAAGGAAAAAAAAAAAAGCAAATCTAAGCTTAATGGCAATTAAGGAAAGCTCCTCATATATGGTACAAGTAAATCCTTTATATGGTAATTTAGATAAGCTTAAAAATATATTTACTATTGAAAATGTTATGAAACCCTTAAAATCCACTAAAAATGATCTTGACAAGAGTTTTGAAAGAAATAAAATCTTTAAAAATAGAATTGGTAAAATTGAAAAAGAATTTTGATTCTTTTAAAATGGAAAATGAGGCTTTAATCAATGAGAAGAAATTTTATGAAATATTGTCTTCTCAAAATAAGAGTCTCAAAAAAAGAGGTCTTAAATCTGAAAGACTCTCTTGCCTCTTTTACTAAAAGTAAAGAAAACTTGGATTTAATTTCAGGTTCTCAAAATACTTTAAGGGATAAGGATGACTTAGGCTTTGATCATTCTAAATTCTCTACCTCAAGAATTAAATTTTGTAGAAGCCTCCTCTAAGGCTAGAACTCCCTCTCCCTCATCGTTTAGGACATATGTGCATATGTTTAAATGCTCACATTCAATGCACAAAGGCCTAAGTCTAATCATGCCTTCATTTACAAGTCTCAAAGACCAAGGCCTAATAGGAATACACATGTCCCTCCTATTCCTAGGTCCCAATACTTAAAGATGTCATCATATGACTATACCACCTATCAACCTAGAAGAACATTCATTTGACAATGCTTTTATTATAGAAATTTTGGCCATAAATCATACTTTTGCAAAGTTGAATATTGAAAACATTGTTTCTAACTCTTATGGATCCAAAATAAAGTGGTTACTAAAGAAAGCTTAAACTACAAGGTAGGAACTCCTTCACCCTAGTACTTAAATAGAGAATCCAAAGATGAAGGAAAATTGATGAAAATAAAGGACATTCAGTTTTTAAAATGCTAAAGTGCATTAAGCTTGTAATGTATTCCTTATCTCTCCTTCCCCCATTCTTTGATTTTAATTTGGTTTATAGATGTATAATCTCAAGGGTAGTTGCTATGCATGCTTTATTTGGTATACAACTCTTAACATATGCAATATTTGTCTTTAGTTTATTTTACTATCCACTTCTTTCTTTTTGGATTTCTAATAATTGGTATCTCATGGTTAATTATGTGACCCTAAGGTTATGATTAAATATTATTCAATTGATATTGGATCTAGCCTTCGAAGTTGTTGTAAATGCCATGACTCTTTGAACTAAGGGAAAGCAACTAAAAAGAGGAGATGCTTTTTTGAAATTCTTATAGTTTTGGTACTTTTATTTTTGATTTTGTTTTACTTATAGTTTTAGATTTATTTTTGGATATACATCTCCTTTGTGACTATAAGAATTAGAAATTTATTTAAGAGGGAGATATTGTTTTTTGTTTTTGTTTTTGTTTCCTTTTATTTCTATTTTGTTTTGTTGTTTGTTTTTCCTTCTTTTAATCATTTTTTTTTATCATGATGACAACAACAAAAAGAATTTTTAAATGATAAAATGCTTTTTATTTTATCATTATCTTAATTTTGTCATCATTCAAAAAGGAAGAGATTGTTGACCCTAAGATTACTTCAAGTTATTAAGACACTTATTGTCTCAACCTCTAGAGTATTATATAGTTGTTCTAAATGATTCTAAAATAAAGAGAAGTTTTACTTCATGATTGAGTATTTGTGCTTGTAGATTTTGTCAATATGCTATGTAAGGGATTATTGATTTCTAAAAAGAAGGCAAAGGCACACCTCAATGAAAATATTTTAGAAGACGTACTAAGGCCATTAATGGAAGGATGCTTGACTCCTTTAGATGCCATCAAAGATGGAAACAAGACATCTAAGGTGGATGATTTACCTACTAAAACATAAAGACATTTGTTTGACCTATAATATGCTTTTAAAGATGAAGAAAAAGCGTCTTAAGATCGTAGAATCTAAGCATGTTGAAGGCCTTCAGTGTAAAAGTAAAAATAAGAAGAGAAAGAGAAGATTGAAGGCTCTAACAATTGTAGGAAGTGTTTTGATTAACGTGGAAGAAAAACAATGAGCATTGAAGTTGACAATGAGCATGGATGTTATCTTTAAAATTTTTTTAAACTCATTTAGCCAACATAAAAGGTGGCTCAATGACCATGGGAATACTTGTAATGATCATGAAAGTATCCAATGAGCATGGATGGAGTCTAATAGTTACGCAAAATCCCTTAACAAGTATCTTAGCTAATTTGTGTAATTTTAGATATCAACAATGACTATGATGGAAGACCAGTGGGACATTATCGAACGATCTCAATTGGCATTACAAAGAACCAACAATCATTAAAAAGAGATATTAGAATTTTAATAATCGCAGAGAGAATTCAACGATTATAGACTGGCATAACAACTAATTTTATGAAAGCTACCAAATTTTGTTAATCTATTTCGATTGGCTAGTTGTAGCGATCTAATACATAAATAACCTTATTTGAAGTTTAGATATATAGAAAAAATTTTGAAAGGATTTATTTGTAATGTGCAAAGCATATTTTGGTATTGCTATTGTATTTTGGGTAGAGAAAGTCTTGTGTGTTTTGTAATTAACTTTAAGTTAGTGAGAGTAGGTTTTCTTTAAACACTAAAGTGTATTAGTTGCCTAATTGGAGGCTCTGACATTTGTTATATATCATTCTTTTACTAAGTGGTAAAAAGTTAGTATTATGCCTTTGAAAAATACTAAAGGAACGATAAACTCTCTTCTTTTTTTTACCAAAAGAGATAATTGTAAAGGTTCTCCTTAACCTACAAAAGGAAAGGTTATTCTTAAACTTGTAAAGGGAAAAGTAGAAGACTTAAATGGTTGATTAGGGAATGAACATAAACACATTGTTGAATCACTATAAATTATTGTGTTTGATTTTCTCTTCTTTTAAAATTTTTTTCAACCAATTCACCCCCTTTTATCTCTTGGGTTGTCATCCTCATAATTTCTAATAACAAGCACCCACATGCTAGTATCAAGTATCATATACTTTTACCTATGAGATCAATAGCTTACTTGACACTCAAGTGAGAAACATAATATGTACTAGTCTCACAACTCTCTCAATGTCTAGTCTTGATAAAATATTGATTAAAAATAGTTTAGAAATAATACTTTGATGGAATAGATATCTCATAGTTATAACTTTTTATAACTATCTCTAAGGTGTACAAATTTCATGGATTTCATCTTAAAGTATTATCATATAACATAACTTAATTTCACATGAAAAAACAAAAATTTATGATTCATTAACTCACCCAACATAAACTGAATCAAAATTGATCGACTTTTCACTCTTTTCATCCCTGTAAGAGAAATGAAGTATGTCAAATAGAAATAACTTGCTAATATGTGCTAAAGAACAATCAAAGAAGTAAGCTTTGATTATATATATAACATAACTTAATTTCACATGAAAAAACTGAAAAAACAAAAATTTATGATTCATTAACTCATCCAACATAAACTGAATCAAAATTGACCGATTTTTCACTCTTTTCTTTCCTGTAAGAGAAATGAAGTACGTCAAATAGAAATAACTTGCTAATATGTGCTAAAGAACAGTCAAAGAAGTAAGCTTTGATTATATATATATATATATATATAAACAATTAAATTATTTAAAGTAAGCTGCGTATACTTAATCATTTAATTTTCAATTTGCACTGAAGGTGTACATGTGCAAGGGCCAGTTGCTTGTTTTGTTCCGTGTGAACTAAGGGACAAACATAAGATTAAAAACAAAACAAAAACAAACGAGGCCCAGCTAAGAATTTAATGGTGACGAGCGTGCTATTTTGGCGGTATCGGCTAGTCCAGGCAAACTATGTGGATATCCTAATGGGTTATATAACAATTTGTTTTATTTTATATATGAAGTTGAATCATATAATAATAATAATAATTTTTAAATATTTTTATTTTTATTAAATAATTAATTAAAATTAATATAATAATAATAATTAGAATTATTTATTATTTATAAAAATTGATTATCGAATTAAATATTTTAAATAAATAAATAATAAAAACAAAGAAATATAATTAAATTAAGATAGTAATTATTTTAATAACATAATCATTTTGATAGAAATTAAGAAAATTTATGGTTTTATTTTTTATTTATTATTTTCTCAATAGCATTTTTATTATATAGAAATTTAATTATTATTATTGTTATTATTTAAATTCTAGAGATGATTAACATTAAGAATTTTTTATATTTTTAAATTATTTTTAAGTAAAAACCTTTTATATTGGTAAAATTACTATGCTATTTTTTTTAGTTAATTGAGTAAATTAATTATTTAATTATTAATTTATTTGACATATGATAAAATAAAAATGTATTATATTGTCACTTATCAAAATATTATATTATTAATATAATTATTTAATAAATAATAAATACTCATCTAAATTTGAATTTAAGATTTAAATTAATTATATATATTAATTATTATTTAATTTAATGGATTATATATCTCTTTAAGATATAAATGTCTCAAAATTAATTTTTTCATATTCTTTATAACTTTAATAATAATATCTATATATGTGTGTGTGAATCCTAGCCTTGCACACGGATTATAATTTCAATTTTATAGTATAAAACAAAATATAAACAACATAAAAGAATTTTAAAGAATATATATTATATAATCAAATGATTCTCTAATCAGTATATATATATATATATATATATATATATATAATTTCAGTCTTAAAGTTCATTTTAAATTACTGCTTGTCATTTATTAAATAATTATATATATATATCATCATTTTACATTATATTATAGAGAAAACCGTCATATTTCTAAATAAAAAATTAAAAAATTCAACAAGTATAATACAAAATGTTTCTAAATTAAAAATCTAAAAAATATAATTATAAATAGGAAGCTACTATCATATAAAAAATATTATGAATGGAAAATTAAAGTAAAAATTCTAAATTGAAAATTAAAAAAATATAAAAACTAAATATTTTAAACGAAAGTCAAGATATTCTGAACAAAAATTAGAAAATCCTAAAAAGCAAAAGTTTTTAAACTGTTTTTAAATAATAAACTAGAAAAATTTTTAAAAATAAAAATTATATACATGATTTAAAGATTTAAATTGATTTCATTGATTATTCAAAATTCTATGTATACAACAATAGAACAATTTATCAGAAATTATTTTGTTCAAATTTTGTAAATTTTCTTTCAAAATTGTGTCACATAAGATTGAATATATGAATTGATAGATAATTTTTTTTTGTCATAATTATCTTGTGTATGTACATGTAATATATAATTTTATTGATTTTATGTTTATTATAAAATACTTAATATTATTTATTTGACTGAATATGAAGAATTATTTCATTTAAATATAATAAATTTCTCTTAAATTATATCATATAAGATTAAAAATATAAATCAATAGATAATTTTTTATTACAGTTAACTAGATACATAATTATAAGTTTTGTGAAATTTATTTTATTATTTTATTTACTTGATAATAACTTTTTATAAAATAATAATTAAATTTTAATTATTATTCATATATTAATTTATATTAATAAATAAAAATAAATATTAAATCTATTTAAATTTTATTATTATAATTATATTGCATATCGTGCGGGTTCATCTCAAGGGTTGACGTTGATTGACTCTAAGCAGTAGTCAAATATTGTTTTGATAAATATATAAATTAAAATATTATAATAATTGTCAATAAATTGACTAATTTTTACAAATTATCTGTAAAAAAAAAATGCAAAAGAGAAGTACAAGAACAATCAAATATGAAAAGTGAGATATTTGTGCAGTTATACGTGGAATTCCTTGTTATTTTCTTAATGTCCGATCTCCTAGTATTTATCTTTTTTTAGAAATAATATTACTATATTTTAGGAATAGAATTAATTTTTCCTTTTTACTTATTTCCATTTATCAAATATGATTGATTTAGCTATTTTATAATTGATTAATGAAATGATTTGGAAAAATAATCTATTAATCAAATATTCAATATATATAAAAGGAATTATGCTCTCAAATTCAATTTTAGATGAGTAATTATCATTTGTCAATTAGTTGTATATTTAAAAAAATTGATATTTATCAAACTATGACACAAAAATTATTAAAATTTTTATATAAAACTAGTTAATTAAAAATAACTATAAATAAAAATAAAAAATCATTAAAAACTATAAACAAGCAACTAAAAAAATATAAAAATAAAAATTATGTATTTAATCTCATATTGTATGAATAATTTATTTCGTTAAAATTTTTAAATAGATTTAAATAATATATTAAATTATATTTGCACAAAACACAAATTATCAACTAGTAGAGCTATTAAATTAATCAATATATATAATTAATTCTAGTTTTAGGCTTAGTTTTAAAAGAGCAATTATCATTTATTATTTAACTGTTTATTTAAAAATTTTTTGATATTTTCATATAATATTAACAAATTAAAAATAACTATAATAAAAATAACAATCATTAAAAGAAACTATAAAATAGGTAATAAAAAATACAAGGGTAAAAAATATTTTTATATATTATATATTTTAAAAATAACATTATTTAATTAATATATATTTTATATGAATATTTTATTTTATTAATCATATATTTTATATAAATATTTTATTTTATTAATATTTCAAATATTTAAATAATATATTAAATTATAACTACGTAAGGCGCATATTATATATTAATAAAGCTATTAAATTCATATTTATCAAGTTACTAAGTTGACACTGGGTAAAATTTTAGCTTAAATAGAATTTGAGATAATTTTAAAATATATTTATAAATATCAATAAAACTAAAATGTTTATTGTAAAATATTTAATGAAGTAAATAACATTTATTTTCAAAATAGATAATATACAAAAACTAATTTTAGCCTTATTCCTTTAATTGCATATTTTATAATTCTTAATAATTTATTATTAAATAATTTAATGTGAAAATTTTAATTATTTATGTGTCAAATAGTTATCTTAACAAATACAAACTTTTATTCCAGATAAATTTTGAGACAATATAAATAACAAATTTTTATTTCAAATAAATTGTGATATATATATATATATATATATATATATATATATATATATATATATATATATATATAATTTCTCTTTCAAAATATAAATTCTTTTATTTTGTATAATTTTAATTGTTTTTGTTAATTATCTCATGTTATCAATGAATTGACACATCAATTATTTTTTTAATTTTGAATATAAAAATATGGTTTGAGTATTAATAAAAGGAAAAATAAATACCAATAACCCTCAATTTGGTAATAACGCTCAATTTAAAAGGATATAAATTCAATTTCAATTCAACTCAAATTAATAAAAGCTGAAAAATAAATCTTTAATTTGCTTATCTTTAAAAAGAGAAATAAATTCTCTTATCAACTTGGTCTATTTTTAAAGTTATAATTTTAAATGGTCTATACTCCAATCAATACCATTGAATTAACACGAAGTTGCATTTTCAGGATTTTCAATTTAGTCATTTCTATTTTGATTTAACTCGTAATAAAATTGTCTCTTTTTTTTTCTCTTTATTTAGTTATGCAATTCTCCCTCAAACAAAAAATAATTATTATTTTGATTTATTGAAATCTAAAATAAAAAATATTAATTAATATATAATTAATTATAGTTTTAAATTCACTTTAAGATGAGTGATTGTCACTTATTGGCTAATTACTTATTTGAGATAAAAATTCAACATTTATTAAGTTAACTGTTTGATATATAAGCTATTAGAATTTTATTTAAAATTATCTAATTAAAAAAATAGTTATAACAAAAAAATATATAATTAATTTTGATCTTTAATTCAATTTTATACTAGCGATTATCATTTATTAACTAACTGTTTATTTGAGATAAAAATTTGATATTTTTCAAACTAACTTTTTGATACATAAGTGACTAGAAATTTTATTTAAAAGTATCTAATCAAAAAATAATTATAAATAAAAATAAAGAATTATTTGAAAAAAATATAAAGCTAAAAAATAGTTTTCATTTATGATTTATTTTAAAAATAAATATTACTTACTTAATCATATATTTTATATAAATATTTATTGTATTATATTTTTAAATATATTTTAAATAATATGTTAAATTATAATCCTGCAAAATACGGATTTATAATCCTGAAAAATACGGATTATTCACTAATTTTGTTATTTTTTTCATCATTTCTTTGTTGTTATGTATACAACAAAGTACAGAGAAAGCGCTTTTGAAACTCACAATAAAATAATTCATTAATTAAATGAAACTTATAATAAATATCAATTGACAAAATATGGACTGAATGTCAAAAAGGAGGGAAAGGAGACTCATAGAATCTGGCATGGCCGAGAATAGTGTACTAATTAAATTAATATAATAATAATAATATAAATATTTTGATAGAAAATTTGTAATTTTAATTTTTATTAATTTTCTCTTTAATTATTTTAAATTTATTGTTAGTTAAGAAAATTAAATATTCAATTATTAGTTTATTTATTGTAATATAAAAATTTACTATATTATTACTTATTAAAATATTATGTTATTTATATAATTATTTGATAAATAGTAAATATTTATTTAAAATTTAATTTGGTATCAGAAATTTTTTTTTTTTTTTTAAGAATTATCAGACTTAACTATATATTGATTTCATTAGTCTTTGAGGCCTTATCTATAAATTAAAGGATAATCAAGCATTTGCAAATTTTAATAATATCCTTTTTAGTCAGGATAAAAATTCACCTCAAATATATATATATATATATATCAAAAGCTTAGATGACGCACACGGTTTTGCAAACCCCATGTGAGGTGCCTTTCCAACCAAATTCCACACACACACATTGTACGAGATTCGCCCATACCACAACCCACATGTATCTTCAACATTGCGTTCAGTGTCTTTCTGGTTCTCGACTTGTTGGGCTTTTTGCTCTTGTTTTTGTACTTTTAAAGGTATGTTTTTCTCTGCACTGATTTTCCAAAATAATATATAATAATAATATTTGCTTGGCCCAGATTCTTACCTTCTAGCTTGTGTTTGAGGGAACATATCTATGGCCCTTCTCATCATACCCTTTAGGTTGTACTAGTTTGAGAATGTAACATTTTCACCTTTGTTAAGTTTTTGGTTCCTTAATTGGGTTGGTTGGTTGGTTTTTTTTAGTTCACTGTCCTATTTGGTTTTGGATTTGTGTTTCTAACAGAATCAGTACTTAATATATTAGCCCCTCTAATGGGTTTTGGTTGTCATTGAAAATAAATTCACAGGAAGGGGTGTTTTTAATTTTCTTTAATTTTTTTGGGAGGGAGGTATATTTTAGTGGTAATGGGGATGTGAATTTCTTGGCAAAAAATGGCGTCTTTTAGTGGTTTAGGAATTGGTTTGAGTCTAGTCTTTAGCTGCCTTCTTTTAGCACTTGTTGCTGAGCTATACTACCTGTTATGGTGGAAGAAGAGTGTCACCACTAGAGCAGTTGAAGAAGATGATGGTTATAGCAGCAATTATGCTAGGGAATTCTTTCATCTTATCTGCTGGAAAAAATCTTCTTCGCAAAATAGCAACAACTACAACAGCACCACTAGTCAAGATAGGTTGAGAGACCCAGAAGCCAATCATGGCCAAGAACCAGACTTAGAATTAGGCACCAGCAAGGATTTGCTAATAAAAGCACTTGGTAACGAAGAAAGTGTGGAATCAGAGCTCATGAGGCTGCACAATCTTTCAGGTCCGCCAAGATTTCTCTTCACAATCAAAGAAGAAACGAAGGACGATTTGGAGTCTGATGATGGGAAATCTAGAGGTGATAGGAGCAGAAAAGGGTCAAGAACAGGAAGCTTAAGTGATCTTTTACTCACTGTTGACACCCCATTTCTTACCCCTTTAGCTTCTCCACATTTAAAGTCTCCACATTTGGATTCTTATCACCGCCATGGATTCAATCCTCTCTTTGAATCATCAGTAGAGGCAGAGATGAACAGGCTGAGATATTCACCTCCTCCAAAATTCAAGTTCTTGAGAGATGCAGAGGAGAAATTGTTGCGAAGATTAATGGAAGAAGCTGAAAAAAGGGTGTCTAAAAATGCTACCTCTGTTCAAGATTCTTTTAAAGCTCCTAATAATTCTTCAAGAATGGTTCTAACAGAAGAGACAGAAGGGTCTTTCTTGGGCTTCATTGTAAGCAAAAACAACAGGGAAAAAGATCTTTTTCATCATCTCCCACAAAACCCTTCAAGCTCTTCTCAGGTACTACCATTGGCTTCTTCCCCTACAGCATTAAGACCACTAGACAAGAATCCCAGTACTGTCCATTGATATAATTTAATTTGTTTTAGTTAGCATGAAATGAATTTTATTTACTACTTTTTTTTTTTTTTGGGTTTCTTACTGTTAATTTATTTTTAAAAATTAATATCCATGCATTGAAGTTATGAATTTTTTGGTGGTATTGTTCATTTCATCTGGCCAATCTGCAAGCATTTGTTTTTAGGCATGGAACTTGAGTATTCCAAAGCAAACCGATAGGTTCTGCCATTATTGTTGTTAAGATGTTGGTTATATCAAGTGGGGGACTTGTGGGATTTTAATTCTTTTTAAGCCACTAACCATGTCCCCTAAACTAACTCACTACAAGTAATTAATTGTTCATGTAGTAGATGGTGCTAATGACATTGTAAAAATTCAAACTTGTGCTTGGCCAGTACTCTTTTTTCCTGGTCTCTCTTTTCAATCTTATCAATGGAGTATGCATTAGGATTTTGCTTTTCTTGAGGGGAAAGAGTGGAAAACAGGATAAAATGTGTTGTAACTTAGAATTATTGGCTCATTGACATGTGATGTAACAATCAATTTTTCAGGTGACTTTGTCAAATAGAAACAAAAAAAATCCTTATTTATCCTAAACGTTCAAAATTCAACTTTGAGCAATTTAGACTATCTTTAAAAGTTTAGAATTCAAATGGTACTTGCTGTGGCTTAGAATTTGGGGTATATTTGCTTTCTATGAATTAATGAATTCAAATATTCTTAAGCTTTGCCCTCACATGGGTATAACGACGAGGATCTTCTAAATTAGTATTTGTGCAACGGACATATTTTGTGTGTCAAATGTAGCCTATATTGCTTGAGAAAGAAGCAATAAAGTGGTAATTTGTTAGACAATCACTATTTTTTTTTTGTTCTTAATTCATTAATTTTAGTGTAAATGGGGTTCTTTTTTATGATTTAGGAATTACCGATACATGTGAAGTTATATAAGAATTGACAATAAAATTTAAATATCATATTCTCTTTCCAATATTAACAAAAAATTATTCTAATAAAAATAAATATACTCCTATAATACTTTTTATATATGTGTAATAATAATAATAATAATAATAATAATAATAATAATAATAATAGATGTTAAATTTAGAATTCGTTTATTTTATAAAAAACTAACTTATTTATAAAAAAATATTTTTAAAAAAGTTATATTTTAACAAATATTTTTAGTGTTTAAAATATAATAGAAAAATATTATTTTTCTTAATTTATAAGGTTATAAAAAATTAAATTATATAAATTTTATATTTAAATGATTTATTATTTAATTTTAAAAATAAAAGCAAGTTATGAGACTTCATCGAGCCGTGAACAACTGTCGTCTATCAGCAGCGTGTCGATGTCTATACATAATGATATAACTAAGTGATATTAATAGTTAATAATACAATTAATGATGATGTTAGTAGTTAATAATAAATAGCGATAATAAATTTTTTAATACATATACGTTTGTATAATTAAATTTTTATTTGAATAAATTTATCAAATTGTAAATTTTTTTCTTTTAAAAAAAGAAATTATTATATTTTTTCTAAAATAATATAATTTTTCTTTCAATTAGAAAATACTTTTTATTAATCAATTTTTTAAAATGCATTAAACATTAAAAAATATATAAATTATTTTTCGCCATAATGTGAACAATTGAATGTAGAATTGTGCGAGACATAAATGTAAAGTGTCTGCATCCATGTCGATACCACAATGCCGTCCAGCTATCGATTGTGATTTAATGCATAGTCTTGTGGAAAATTCAGGATAAAATATAATCCTGTTGAAAATTGCAGAGAAACTTTCTTTTTCCTACCTTTATGTTTTACTTTTTTTGGATTAAAGATACAACGATTTAATTTCTGTCCTTTTGTTTTCTTTTTCACCTTTCCTTAACTGAAAAGATAAAATATTACATAATTTTTCTCTTCATGAGATGTAACTATTAAATAATTAATTGGCATTTATTCCATTTTGCTTTTAACTTTTGCAAAGTAGAAAGGTACGATAAGAATTGTCATCAAACCAACTTGCAACTATGATACAATGGAACTCAGCCATAAAAATTCGTCATCTTATGCTATCACTACAATCAATTGATAAGATAATTCTCTCTATATAAAATAACAATATAAAATTTTTATATTATTAAATAAATATATAAAAATGATCAAATATATTTAATATAAATAATTAATAAAACCAAATCCATCAGATCGAACTGAACAAATTAAAATGAATTAATTAACAGATTTACTGACTGAACTGATTTTAAAAATATTGACTGAATATAATTTTATAATAAAAATTAATTTTTTATTTTTATTATTTTCGTTTATTTAAATCTTTCTATGTATGACTTGAAGTAATAAATTAATGAATCCATGGCCAGATAAAAAATAAATAAAAGAGAAACATAAGAAAATGCTTTTGAAAGAGGGAATCAATTAATTTTCTATTGGGTCGAAGTCTATTCAAGGAAAAGTGACAAAAGTTAAAAGAGTTTAAGCGTCCTTTCAGCCATTTACCTAAACAACAAGAAACGCCGTTGTTATCATCACGCGATTCGACCGAAAGTTGCCCCCACAAATATTACCATCCCACTAATTAACATTTCAAAATTTTGAAAACAACGATTTTCTCCTCAAACTTGATCTGTCAAATGCTAAATTTTGCCTAGTTTTAGGCTAATTGGTGTATTATACCCTCTAACATGGCCCCATGTGACGACCAAAACCCAGAAAGTGGTCCATTGTGGAAGCCAATTCACTGGGTCCCATTCCATTGAAACCAGCAATATTTCTTCTGATTTGGGTTTCGCCTATTTTTTCTTTTGAGTTTTTAAATTTTTGAAATTTATTAAAATTAATTTTATACATTCATATGTTTATTATTTAAATATAATTCAAATTTGAATTTCTTCTTCCCCAGTTCGGAGAAAAAAAAATTATTAGTCGTTGAATCAAATATCATTTATTTGATTTTGATAGTAACTAATTGTACAATTAAGTTATTTGTTGGGAATCATCTCAATAAATAAATTTTTTAGATATGAAGAAAAAATTAGTATAATAAGATTTGAATCTTGATAACTAGTTTTATTTTAATAAATGTTTTTGTACGTTATTTTTACTCTATATAATGCAAAATTAGAATTTGAATCTTCTCTAGTTTGTGATAAGGAGAGCCCAACTTAGTTTGGCTCACTACTAATTCTTAAAAGGGTTGTTGTATAACTCAGCAACTCAAAGGGGGGGAACCAAACCGATGGTGAAAATTGTTGTTTGGTCATTTAGAAAATTAACTTATTTTCAGATTTGATTAGTTGGATTATTTTTTAGATAAGTTCAGACTGATTTATTTCGATTATATATAGATGGAATAGATCAAGCAATCAAATTAAAATGTAGTAAATTTTAATCATTTTTTGAATTTCAAATCAAATTATTTACAATTTTGATTTTAAAATAAAGAAATATTATTGTAAATTTAAAATATTTTAATAATTTAAATTAAATGAAATTCCAATCGTTTCAAATCAAATTAGGATTTGAATCAATTTAAATAAATTAGCAAATCAAATTATTTTGAATCACTTTCAATTTTAAATTGAATCAAATCTTTTCAATCTTTATCACTTGCTAAATTTTTCAAGAGTTTCCACTTTGCAGAAATAATCTTCATCAGTCCGAAATCAAGTTTTCTCATTTGAGATTTATCTCCTAAAAATGGGGATAATTAGTATTTTTACTATATACATAAATGTACTTTTGTTTTATAAAAAGTAATTAATTTAGAAAAATATTTTTTAAGAAAATATTTTTTAAAAAAATATATTTTTTGATATATAAATATATTAAAAAATATTATTTTTATTTGTAAAATTATAATAAAAATTAAATCACAAAAAACCTACATTTTTTATTATTTAATTCAAGAAAGGATATTAAAAATAAAAATTATATATATTTCCATCGATTACCAATAAGTGCCACCAATCATTAATGACTAATAATATATATCAGTAATTAAAAATAAATATACTAATAAATATATATTTATTATTTGAATGAATATGTTCAAATCTAAAAAATATTTTTTAAAAAAAAGAAAATTTATTTTAAAATGACTTAATTTTTTTAATAAAATCCTATATTGATTAAATTACGTCAAATATTAAAATATAAAATATATGTTTTGTAAAATAAAAAAGAGGCATAAGTTTTAGTAGAGTGTTGCATTACATATGGGTGTAATCGAGGCGAGTCCAGCTAAACCCTATCAGGCTTGAACTTGGTCGAGTTTTAATTTTTAAACTCGAGCTCAAACTC
>CATIWR010289124.1:0-15199 GCA_949677035.1 Omphalea diandra
TAACCAAACACGCCATAATATCATTAAACTCTGGTCTTGAGATTCATTGGAGTGTTGATTAGTTGCCACACAATAATTATTTTTAATCCAAAAACTCCATGTAAACCACAATCATATATGCTCATATATACACAAACATGCACAAACATGCGCATAATAAACTCTCTCACACATAAGCAAAGAACACAAATGTGGAAGCAATAGTAATATGCCATCAACTCAACTAAATTTTAATTCTAAGTTAATTGGAGTAAGTTATACAAATTCGTTTTTTTCACTCAGTGTGATCTTGAGTCACATTTGCAAGAAAATGTAAGGCCTAAGTCATTTTGAATTATTCTTTTCCACATGAGTTTAGGTATACTCTAATATGTTCTATTTTTCTACAAGATCCATCTAAAAACTTATGACTCACTTGCCCAAACTACATCAATCTCTTTTCCCTTAATTTGCCTGCTACTGGAGAAACTCCAACTTGATCTCTAATACACTCATTATAGACTATATTCACTCTAACATGACCACACATCTATCTTAATATTCTCATCTTTACACACTAATATACTTTTATTGCTCAATGCTCACTCTCACACATCATAGTGAATTCTATCACAATGCAAAATTTTTCGTTTTAGTTTATATTAAATTTTGCGATCACACAATACGTTTGATGTATTTTTTTCATTTTGTCCATCCCACTTTAATCTGATGGACAATTTTCTCCACACAACCTCCATTTTCTTATAGGATTAGCCTAAATATTTGATGTATGTGTTTTAGTATATAGCTAATTCCTCTAATCACACTTATATTCTTCCTACTACTACTCTTGCTAAACCTACAATGCTCGTACTCAATCTTATTCCTACTTATTTTAAAATCCTTGCCTCTAGTGTATTTCCCTTGCTCTCTAACTTTTCATTGACTCCTGTTGAGTTTTAAATGTTAGCAATATGTCATTAGCAAATACACCAAGAAATGCCTTCTTGTATATCTTTTGCCAATTCATCTATTACTAAAGTGAAAAGATAAGGACTTAATATTGACTCTTGGTGTAGTTCAATTGTGATTAAAAAAAGTTTAGTCTCTCCACCAACTGTACATATACTAGTGACTGTCACATTATACATGTTTTGTTATTGTTTGAATGTATCTAACATATTCTTGTACTTTAAAATCCATCATAATACATCTTGTGACACTCTATTATAGACTTTCTCTAAATCGATGAATATTATATGTAAATTTTGTTTCATCTCCCTATATTCTTCATTAAATGTATGCTAAAAAAGATCGCTTCCATGATGGATTGATTTAGCATAAAGTCAAATTGGTTGACCAATATAGATGTACAATATATTCCATCACTCTCTTTCACAAACTTCATAGTATGGCTTATGAGCTTGATTTATGATTTTAAGTTACATATAACGAAAAATATTTACTTTTGATGGGTGAATATCATTTTTTTTTTAATAAAATCACCAAAAAAATATAATTGACAAAGAAACAATTACAAACTCAACCACTACAAAACTAAAAAAAAAGAAATTACAAAACTAACTCATCGAGTGCTGCTGTATGTTATTTACATTAAAAATCTAACCAAAAAAGAAAAAGTAAAAATTCTAGAGTACAACAATAATAGAATAATTTTGAGCTAAGAGCACCTTCATTTTCATGGATGTAAAAATCTACAATCATTCATGTCCTTCAAATCTCATCTTTCTTTTTACCATATTGTTTCAAATGCCAAAAATTACTTTAAAATTTGAATTGGTATATAATTGATTCAATTATGGAATTATGAACAATTATTGATTATAGAGATCTTCTATTTATCTAGACTGTCGGATATAAAATAATAATTTTTGTATTTATTATTTCTTGATTATTGAAAGTAATATTCACAGCTCATATTTATAAAACTCTTACCAAAAATTATTACTTACTGTACATATACAAATTATAATTGAATAGTATTTCTTATTTGTTGAAACACAACACCTGCGCAGGTAGTCCTATGCTGGAAAAGCTATTGATGTTTTTATTTTTCGTGCGTGATAAATTGAGGCAACAAACTTCAAAATCTTCTCTCTTGTTTTTTTAATTAACCAATAGAATTGTCTGTAGAGTGATTGAATTTGTTTTTAAATCAATTATTTGAAATATTAGGAAATAACAATAGATAATTTTATACTTTGATCCAATTCAATTCCAAATTATGAATTTCAATGAGTCAGTTGGGATTTTGATTTTTTATTTTATTTAATCACATTAATTATTTAATAATTATGAATATATAAAGTTAATTAATAAATCATTTTATAACTATCAAAGTAATATTTAATCATTTTTATTTTTCTTAAAATTTTCGTTTAACATGTAGTGCACCTGCTTCATATTTTATGAGAATATTTTAAATAAATTATATATATATATATATATATATATATATATATATATATATATATATTACAATTTATTAATTTAGTTATTCATATTGATTAAATTTTGTATATTTTTTTAATTTGATTCAATTTGAATAATCAGTCTAAATAATAAATATATCAAAAATCAAAATTGAAATAAATAATTCATTTAGTTTAGTTAAATTTTAGTTGAAATATCTTTAATTATTTATTTTTAATTATTTTGATTCGATTTAATTTATTTAGGGTCTATTTCTTACCATAGTTATCTGATTTAGGATACTTGATATTTTTGGATGCTACAAAAATTCAAAACTTTACTCCAAACTTGAGCACAGAATGGACACGAAAAAACAAATGAGAAAATCCACATAAAATAACTATTATATAAAATACATTTAGTAATTAGTTTATGTTTGATGGCTTACCAAGTGACTAGGTAGCATAAAAATAAGGACGTGAAAACGGACATGAGAAAACGATATTTGTTAAAAATGTAAGAAATAAAACGTGAGAGAAATATGTAAATATATATAAGCATAGGGAACGTGAGAGAAATGTGTAAATATAAATAAATACCTTTATAATAAATATTAAAGTAACTAATTATGAGACCAACCAAAAAATAATGTTAAAGATAATTATCTAAATTATTATTAATTATAAAAAATAAATAAAACGATGATAATCAGTCAAATATTTTTTAAAAATACGTATTTATCATCTATAAGTTTCATGGCTTTAATAGTAGAAAAGAAACATATTTCTAAAGTGGAAATGAGTTTATTAATTTTTCAAACTTTTAGAAATATGTCTGAAACATTTTGGATAAGTTTTAGTGAGTTTCTTGAAAAAAAAAATTTTTCAAAGTATAAAAACGCCTCCTTTTAAGAGTTTTCATGCATCATAAGCAACAATATTCTTAAGGACCTTCCAAACACTAACTATAATGAACTTTCCATTGTTGCTAGTGGTTCAGACAATCATATCTTCATTCTCAAGATCTATGTTTTATAATTTATGTTATATGCTCTTAAGGTTAAAAATGAATCAAGCGCTCACGAATAATTTAAAGATTTGATTTGATAAAAACTTATTTGAACTTGTTTATGTAGTAAATAAATAATATTCAAGTCAAAATTTTAAATTCATTTAATAAACGAGTAAAACCTTAATAACAATATGTTTACACTATCAGAAATCAGTAGAATAGTGATGAATTTTAGTGATATATAGCTTTTATCACTAAATAGCAATAGAATTGCTATGAGATTATGGAAAAATTAGCATTATAAAAATTATTGCAATTTAGCAATAGATTTACGATGAAATTGTGGTGAAAAATTGATGATAGATTAATTTTGTCATTATTCCAATGCAATATATGACATCAATTTTTCACGTTAATTTTAATCATATTGATAGACCTCATCAATGGACAATAAATCCATCACTAATTAGCAATAAATTTTAAATATCACCACTAAATTGAATAAAATTTTTTATTATAAATTAAATTTAGTGATTGATAATAAACTCACTACTAATTAGCGATAGATTTATTGTTCGCCGCTAAATTTAATTTTTTTTATTTTATGTTTGTTGAATTTAGTGATGAAAAATAAAATTCGTCATCATTTTTTTGAAGCTAGCTATGATATGTAGGAAACTATTGTCCATTAAAATGTCTTACTCAGTATGGTTTTTTTTTTCTCAATAAAATAGGTGATTTTACCTTATTTTAACTTTTTATTTGTATTGTTTTTAATTATAGAGTTTTTATGTATCTTTTTAAATTGTTTTTTAAGATTGAGAGTTTTTTTGCTATTTATGGTTACGATCTTTTATATTATTCAATTTAATATCATATAAAATTTCAATTCTTTGTATTACGCCACTGAGTGTGATGAAAATTTTCAACATTAGTAATGGCGCATTATCATGAAAAAAATTATTATGAAAATAGCGGCATAATGATAGATCATGTTTGGTTGACCTTTTTGTTTGGTTGATCAATAAAAAATATTTTTATAATTAAATAGAAAACAAGATAAATTATTTTTTAAATTTTAATAAATTTATTAAAATAAAAAATAAATTATATAAATACATATTTATTTCACTGTTAATATCTACTATTATCATTATTGGTCAGCATAATCATCAAAGATGAGTGAAACTTATAAAAAAATATTTTCATTTTAATGCATATTTAATATAACATATTCTAAATATCAAAAATATATTGCTTGGAAAATAATTTTCTTAAACACGAGGGTTCTTTTTCTTATTCTTCAACCAAACAAAAGGTAATTTGTGTTCATCAGAGAGAGTTATAAGAGCACTTAATTTATCACTGAAATTCACCTGGCTCCATTTTTTCCATGTCTCTACCCGAATCCCTCTCATACCATGAAAATCTTTCGCCCTCATAGACACATCTTAAAACCCATCACCAGATACTATTGCCACTCCTTCAGGTCCTCCATAATTCAAGATGATGACGAAAAAGAACAAGATTTCCAATTTATATCGACCCTCACCAGCATCCTACGAGGAAAGCAAAGCTGGAACATTGCACTCAACGATCCATTCATTTCAAGGAACTTAAGGCCTCACCATGTTGAGAAGCTCTTGGTGCATACCCTTGACGATTCCAGGTTAGCTTTGAGGTTCTTCAACTATTTGGGCTTGCACAAGAACTTTAACCACTCTACAATGTCTTTTTGTATTCTGGTTCATGCTCTTGTTAATGATAATCTGATTTGGCCTGCGACTTCAATCTTGCAAACTTTGCTGCTTCGTGGGTTGGACCCAAGATTGGTTTTTGAGGCTTTTTTGGATTCTTTTGGAGAATGTAAGTTTAGTTCTAGTTTGGGTTTTGATTTGTTGATTCAAACTTATGTTCAGAATAAGAAAGTTTCTGATAGTTTTTTGATATTTAGGTTAATGAGGGAGTGTGATTTGATGCCTGAAGCTAGGACTTTGAGTGTATTGTTTAATGGGTTCTTGAGGATTAGGCAATTTGATCTGGTTTTAATGTTGTTTGATGAGATTATGAGTGTGAATTTTAGGGCGGATGTTTATATTCATACAGCTGTAATTCGAAGCTTGTGCGAGTTGAAGGATTTTGTGAAGGCGAAGAATATGATTCAATGGATGGAGTCTCGTGGATGTGAACTGAGTGTAGTGTTGTATAATGTGTTAATTCATGGACTTTGCAAGAGTCAGAGAGTTTGGGAGGCTGTGGAGATTAAGAACAGTTTGATTGGAAAGGGACTGAATGCTGATGTAGTTACTTATTGTACTTTAATTCTTGGCCTATGCAAAGTGCAAAAGTTCGAATTTGGTGTTGAGATGTTGAATGAAATGATTGAGTTAGGATTTGTGCCAAGTGAGGCTGCTGTTTCGAGTGTAGTTGAGGGGTTGAGGAGGAAGGGGCAGATTGGGGATGCTTTTTATTTGGTAAACAAGGTTGGAAAAGTTGGAGTAGTGCCTAATTTGTTTGTATACAATGCATTGATAAATTCTTTATGTAAACATGGGAAATTTGATGAGGCCGAGTTGCTTTTCAAGGAAATGGGAGAAAAGGGTTTACATGCTAATGATATCACTTATAATATTCTGATTGATTCATTTTGTAGAAGGGGAAAACTAGATATTGCTATTCAGTTTCTTGATAGAATGATAAAGGAAGGGATAAAAGTTACAGTCTATCCCTATAATTCCCTGATAAATGGTCACTGCAAGGTGGGAAATTTGAGTGCAGCAGAGTCTTTTTTGGATGAAATGTTCAATAAAGGATTGACACCTACTGTAGTGACCTATACATCTCTGATAAGTGGATACTGCAATGAAGGAGAGTTTCACAAGGCTTTTAGGTTGTATCATGAGATGACTGGCAAGGGTATTGCACCAAATACATACACCTTTACTGCATTGATATCTGGCCTTTCTCGAGCAAATATGATGGTTGAGGCAATTAGATTGTTTGATGAAATGAGAGAACAGAATGTCATACCAAATGAGATCACGTATAATGTTATGATTGAAGGACATTGCAGGGAAGGAAACCTAGGAAAAGCCTTTGAATTGCTTGATGAAATGGTGGAGAAGGGCCTTGTTCCAGATACATATACCTATAGGCCACTAATATCTAGTCTATGTTCTGCTGGAAGAGTATTTGAAGCCAAACAGTTCATCGATGACCTTCACAAAGGGCATCACAAGTTAAATGAGATGTGCTATGGTGCACTTTTGCATGGTTATTGCAAAGAAGGAAGATTCAGCGATGCCTTGAGTGCATCTCGTGAGATGGTGAACAGAGGCGTGGACATGGATCTTGTGTGTTATGCTATACTTATAGATGAAACCATAAGAGAACATGATACTAGGACCTTGTTTGGTCTTTTGAAAGAGATGCATGATCAGGGATTGAAGCCGGATAGCATAATATATACAAGCATGATTGATGGACACAGCAAGGCTGGAAATCTTAAGGAGGCATTTGAGCTTTGGAATATCATGGTTGATGAAGGATGCATTCCAAATATTGTAACATACACTGCTCTGATAAATGGTTTGTGTAAGGCAGGATTCATGGATAAGGCGGAGCTTCTTTGTAAGGACATATTGGTTGGCAATACCACTCCTAATCACATCACATTTGGTTGTTTCCTTGACCACCTTACCCGGGAAGGGAACATGGAGAAAGCTGTAGAGCTTCATAGTGCATTGCTTAAGGGGTTGCTAGCACACACTGTTTCATACAATATACTCATACGGGGCTTTTGTAAATTGGGCAAGATTCAGGAAGCAACAAAGCTTCTAAATGGAATGACAGACAATGGTATTTTCCCTGATCACATCACTTATTCTACAATCATATATGAACATTGTAGGCGGCATAATTTGCAGGAAGCCATCAAAATGTGGAAATCTATGCTGGATAAGGGTGTAAAACCAGATACACTAGCATACAAATTTATGATATATGGTTGCTGCATCGCAGGAGAGTTAGATACTGCTTTGGAATTGCAGGATGACATGATAAAAAGAGGGATGAAGCTAAATCAGGTCACATGCAATGCTCTCATTGATGGAGCTGCCATGCAAAGTTCAACTTCGTCTACTGAATAGTTGTCCTTGTAAATAGTTGTATACCAGATGCTTTTGGTAGGATATCTCTAACAGAGACCTGACTGCCTTGTGTTAGTTAATAGTCAGTCAGGCTTTGACTCTTGGCCAAAGCCCCTTATGGTTCAAGCCAGTTAAATCTCCCTGATCTGTGGTTATGGTGATGTATCTTTGCTGACAATTAGATATTCTGGAAGGTAGAAACTGGGGAAATGCGCAAGCTGAGGCAGCTCATGGCATTATGAAGGCATCTTATTCTTTGGGATCATTCAATAAGTGTTGGTGGCCTTAAACAAGTCTGTCAACGGCGTAACTTTGAAGTGGTTACTTGTGAAGCCAAATTTTACTGGATTAGCTGCTTTGAATTGCCATGTATACGTTTACAAAGTCTTCTGATTAACGATTCATGCCATTTTAATTACTTTTTGATTTCCTCACAGTTTCCTTTCATTTACCTTAACAATTTGCTTCCTGTTCTCTCTTTGTTAATTCATCTTCAATAGCAGCCAGAAGTAAAGCTATCAAAATATCATGGGTAATGGGTTTCTGTTGCAATACTTACTGGCTCATTTTTTAGAAATATAATTTCTATTACTCAAAAATTATAAAATACTTGAATTTCTATGGATTTTGTCATTATTTAGTACTTTGCCCCCCATTTTTTAAAATATATTTTAAATTAATATTTTGACATTATTAATTTGGAAGACTTTTTTAATTTAATTTTATCATTAATTTCAATTTAAATGTAAACAGTGTCTTCATGTTTCTTTAAAACAGTACCATCATCATTGTCATTATATTCATCTTCTTCAACGTTACTTTTTGTCATCAATTAAACCTCTTAGACACTAATTAATTTTTTTTTTCTTTCATCCTTTTGTCATTAATATCCCCATTTTTTCCTCTTATTTTCAATATCATTAATATCTCTATTAATTTCTTTTGTCATATTCAATATCATTAATATCCTGATAAATAAAATATTAATTATATCCGTAATATTTATTAATAATGATTGATATAACAATATAAACCTATGTTTGGCAAATTTTTTAGGGAAGAAAGAAAATAAAGAGGGAAATTAAAATTTATTTTTCTTTATTTATTTGTCCTCTTTATGTTTGGATAAAAAAAGGAGGAAAAATAAATTTTATTTTTCTTTATCAATGTTCCTTCCTCATATTTGGATAAAGAAAAAAGGAGAAAAAATTTCCTCCCTCAATTGAAATATTTAGGGTAAAACTATAAATTCATTATAATTTCATTCAATCATCACATTTTCTCTTCATTTTTTAGGGAAAATAAAGAAAGAAAAATACGAGTTATCTCAAATAATGGAAAATTGTAATTTTTTCTTATTTTTCTTCCTTCTTTATTTTACCTCTTTCTAAAAAAAGGATAAAAGTAAAATTTGAAAATTAACTATGTAAAAGCATTAAATAAACTATAATTTTTTTATTTTTAATTAATGAAAAATTAACTAAAATCTAATAAAATGATTACTAAATTTTAATGATATCCGAACACAAAGTTTTTAAAAAAACTTTAAAAAGATAAAGAAAAAATAATATATCACAACCAAACGTAGAAAATTTTAACATTTTACACTTATTTAACAGAAATTTGATTAAATTCTAAAAACAAGTTGTTTAATGGTGACAAAACGTAACAATTTCATAGTGTAATTTTTTTTAAAAAATAAAGACCATGCAAAAACCCAGGGGGTTTTAATATTTTAAACCAAATAGCATCTTCCTGTTCTTCAGCCACCTTGAATAAATAAATAACCACTCTTGTTCATGGCTGCAAATCCATGTGACTTTTTTTCCGTGGGTTCATTTAATGTACATCCACCCACAAAAAAACTTGACATACAACCACGCATAAAAGCAAGCAGAAAGCACCCAGAAACACCATTTCTTGTTTGCAGAGTTAGGGAGGAAAAAAAAAAGTAAACATCCATTTTCAGTGTTGAACATACAAACCTCAGTTTTCTCTACCATCAGATGATGTGATACATCATACTGTGAACATAACACACCTTACATTTCGTCCAGTACATAATTGATCATAATTTAACTATTCCAGAAGAAGACTATAAGTCCAGACAACAAACCAGTAATATAATTCAATCAGGTTCACCGCCCATAAACTATAAACATTTTGCTTAATAGTGCAGAAAGAACTCGTCATTGTGAAATTGTGAAAATTCTGTCTAGCTGGCACGGCTCCTAATGACATCGAGACCCATTTCAGTAGGATCAGTTGCCTGCAACTCGATCTGAATACCATCTAGTTCTCTCTTGAACCTGTCCTTGGAACTTGCATAGATCATCTTGCTTCTCACCCTCGATGTGTCAGGAGACCTTTTTTTGCATATAGCAATTGGCAAAACACACAATAGTTAATGAGAAGAATGGTAATAAAACACAAGCAGACATGCATGCAAGCAAACTATTTTTAGCAAAATTTATTACCAAGCAATGAAGAAAATTCGGCTTTTTTGGCAATTCTCTGCAGTCACAAAGTCAAAATCATAGACAGCATATCGGCACTCATCAGCAGGGAGGCTTGCAGTAAAATCTTCATAGCTTTGGGTTGGCTCACCAAGCTTTTCCACAATAACCTGCTTCTGTTTCTCCTCAATCTTAAAAATTATGAAGCGATGGGTCCGTTTTGCCTTCAACTCCAAAAACCTTAGTTTGCAGTCATCATGCACAGCCATTCCAGATGCCGCATTAGCCTGCATATATAAATATAGAAAATGTACAGTATGCAAAAGATTTAAGCAGTTTAATTGCAGTTTCCCTAAGGTCACTATAGGGCTATTCTTTTTATTTGTACTGGGCATCGGTTCAAAAAGATAAACAATGTGGCTTCAACATGATGACATTTATAATAATCAAAGATGTTTGAACTACACTGACCTAAGTTCTACTCTCAATTCCCAGCACACCACTTCCCCAGCAATACATCAGGGATTTTAAATTCGGGTATTCATCTCAACATCTTATGGAAGTCCCATTCGCACAAATTGACCAACTAACTGAACCATAACATTTTGTCCTATGAAGTCAAGCTTCAGACCCTGAAACATAGACATGCACAATTCCTAAGTCTAAAGATGCATATAATTTTTCTATTTTCACAAACGACTAGAAGAAAGTAACAAAAAATGACAAGGGTAAAAAAAAAAAAAAAGAAATTGCAGCTTCAAGGGTTTCTGGTGACCGATAACCCAGTTGCTACAACTTAAAATGTTAAGCAAGCAAGCCAAGAACAAATCCAAATTTACCAAAATATACAAAATCCTCAAAAGGGAGGGCTATCAGATATCTTCACATAAAACAGAGTAAAAAATAAGCCAACAATAATAATAGTCACTCACTCACCATTACATGTGTAATCAAACAACCTATCAAACTATATCCATTATCACTACAATGTATAAACATAATCATTGGATCTGAGAAGCAGGACATTAACTAAAAAAAAAAAAAAGCGGATCCATTAACATGATCAGCAATTAATTAACACTTTCATTCCACGGACATAACATATTTAGGCAAAAACTAGCCCCACCAAGCCACAAAATTAGCAATTGAAGTCCATATTCAATTCAACATTTGTCAAACATATTTCAACTATACCCTACCAAATAATTATCCAAAAAAGAGATCCAAAAAACCTAAGATCACGCCATTATAATTTTTACAGTAAAGACATGACAATCAAGATCAAAATGAAAGATCAACCGGTAAAATTAATGGATAAATCCGATCTAAACTAAACAAAAATAAAGCAAAAATCACAGATCAAAGAAAACCCACAAAACAGAGGAGTTCAACTGATAAAAATCAACAGAAAAAGTGATGGAATAGTGAAAAGGAGACTAACCATGGCTAAAGAAGAAGTATATAGAAAGAGATACAGAAGCAAAGGGAAAATATAAAGGAAATGGAAGATATTTATATAGATAGAGACGGCTGGATCAGATGAATATTTTCCGCAGAGGTAGATGGATAGGTAGAACAGAATAGATAGACAGTGTAACCGAGACTTGTTGGAGACAATGGAGAAGAAACTCTTCCCCCGCCGTATTTTTACTTTTTTTTTAATTCTAAAATTTCGATGGAAATTCAGAATTTATTATTTTTCTTCTGGTGGCTCCACCTACGATAAGCATCAAGACGCCCCTCATTCGTGACAACAGAGACAAAGTACAGTCTGGCCAATGATAATAAGACGCGTGGTGGATGTTTGAAATGTCAATTTTGACCCCGCGGCTACTTTGCTTCTCCTGTCGGTCTTCTACTCGGATTTTTAAAATCCGCCATCATGGATCGTGGGCGGTCTAGTTACAACACTTGGGTTCAGAGCTGGGCCTGTAAATGTTTTTTTTATTTTTTTTCAACTACATAAAATTTTTGATTAAATATAAATTCTACTACAAGCAAATGTTCTCAAAATCAAATTGAAAATCAAATCGATCAATTAATTAATTTTAATTAAATTAGATTGATTTAATTCATCAGATAATCTCTTTATTTTTTTTGAAAGAATATATAAAAATATTTAAAAATTAGAAAAAATAATATGATAAAGTTTATATTTTGAAATTTAAAATTTCAGTAAAATATTGTAATTTTATAATTTCAAAATATTTTGTCAAAAATATGTAATTTTATATTAAATTGATTTGATTTGATTTTTCATTTTAATCGATTTTCAAGGTTTTCATCAATTTTTTTCTATTTTAATTGAGTTTTTAAATAATTGATTTTTAACATTGAACTAAACCATTTGTTAATTGATTCTCGATTTTACTGATCTAACTAATCGGTTCGACTCAATTTTGAAAATATTACAAGAAGAGTTCATAACCAAAAAAAAAAAGTCATGTTTTTTTAGTGTTTTTAAAAATGAATTGGAGCATTGAATTAATTGATTACATTTAATAAATTTCTTAAAAGAATTATATATATAATAATAATAATAATACTTAAAAATATTGAAACATTGGAAAGTAGTATAATATGATAAAAAATAAAAAATATTTTTAATATATAAATTTAAAAGAATATAATATAATTAAAATTTTTTTTATAAAATAACATAGTTTTTGGATTGAACTAGCTTAATTTAATTTTTTATTTTGACTGATTTTTTCAATTTTAATCTTTTTTTTTTCAAATTTGATTATTTTTTAGTTGATGAATTTTTAATTTTTAATTGAACTAACTTAGTAATCAATACTTATTTTCATCAATCCAATCCATTAATCCAATTTGATTATGAAAACATTGACATTTTAATTAAATAAATAATTGATAGTTATTTAATCAAAGGTAGCATTATAATTTGGTATTATATGGACATAACTTAAAAAAAAAAAAAAAAAAAAGCTAATTTGTGTCTTAGTCAACTTTAGCAAATCATCAACTTTAGCAAATCATCTAGTTCAATAATTGGATATCAGTTCTAATAATTTCTAAAACTCAAAAACAAATCAACATCACTTTTCATCACATTCCACTCATAAGACCATCCATTATCTCGTATAGCACAGTGATTCCACTATTCATGCTACTATTATGGGTTATTTGGACGTAGTAATCAGGAAGGTGAATTGAAACTGGAAATAGTGGAAGATGATTGGTTGTTGGCCTTGTGATCCTTCTCCGCCGGAAAGGACTACGAACAATATCGGGTCACTTCATTTTTGCTAACCCTTTAGATTCATTGAACTTATAATAAAATCGCGAGGGATTAGGCCAACAAAATGATTAAGGGGGCGATCAGAGGAAGCAATGTGAGTAGTACGGTTATAGTATAGGTTTCTTCTGAGTTTAATCACAGAATTTGTAATGGATGGGTTGCAAATAAAAGATTGGGTAGGAAGAACAAAACAATTTCAAAGTCTTTTGGGATTTCTCAATCTGATGGAGGTCGAGGTATTCACAAATAAAGGAACCCATTTCTTCCCTTATTAAAGGATGACTGTTGATCGACTCTGAACAAAAGAGGGATGACTTGGTTTGTATTTATGGGATGGAAAGCAGGAAAAGGATTGGAATCATTAAACAATAAAAAAAGGATAAGAGTATTGGTTAGTTTCTTTGGGTAAGGGAGATGACAAAACCTCTCTTATCAATCTTCTTCTAATTTTCTATCTCAACACAATCATCTAAATTTTACTGAAACTGATCAAATCTTCATAAAAATTCTTCACCGAATTGTTTTTAGACTCTTTCCCTTTCATAAGGTTGAGTGTGCAATTCTATTAAGCTTTTGGCAGATTGATTTGCTGAATTTTACCGAGTGTTATTATTTGGTGGGGGTTGATGAAAGGACAAAGTAATGGCGATTGTTTGTCGTTTTGATTTATTTATTCTTCACTTTTAAAACAAAACTTTATTTCACGTAAAATAATATATAGAATTATTTAAATTTAACTCTCTCGCTTATTGTTGTTTCTCTCTTCTTATTCCTCATCCAAACATCGCGTAATCCTTTTTGACATCAATATTATATATCAAGTGACAAAAACTTGAATGGTTGGCTCAGTTTATTCCCAAAAAACAAAAAACTCTTCTTATTGAACAGAGTTCAAAAAGGCAAAAATTTGCTAGATAATAACTAGATGCATATGCTGAATGTGAAAATCAGCTGAGAAATGTCTTTGAGCTTTGTTTGGAATAAATTATATAAGAAAGAAAATAATTTTATTAATAGAATTCTTTCACTTTAGTGGTAGAATTTTATTATTTCGAATAAATTTTAAATTGTAGAATTCAATTGAATTCTATTGTTTGAAATAAATTTATAATGGATAGAAATTATTTTATAGTTTTAAATGCTTTATTTGTTTAAAATAAATAGTCTGAATTTAAGTTATAAGGTTGGTAGAGTAACTTATTTAAAATTTTAATTGAAACATATTCTCTCAAAATATATTGTAACTTTTAATTTAATTTAATTTTTTCACTAAATTATTTTTTGAAATAATAAAAATGAATGTTTTTAAATATATGCTTTTCAAACAAATGAGTCGCTCAGACAGAATAATTTTCTCTTAAATTCCTGTAAAATCTAAACTTCCAAACAATGCCTAATTGTCATAAACCATCTTAAAACAAATTTACATTAACTAATTTCAATATCAAAACATTAATCTATGTAATTGTTCTGATATTTTTTTTAAAAGAATGGATTGAGTGATGGGTTTGATTTTAATGTCGGAGCTTGATAATCTTGCAACTCTATTTGGAGTAGACTAAAGGAAAATAACTTGCAGATCACCAGATACTCCATTTCTCATACAAATTTACAATGGAACTCTTTGGCCCCCCCTTCATCGACATGTCAACTCTCCTTCAGATCCTCCATAATTCAAGACAGTAAGCGTTAGTGACCTAAAAGGTCTGCTGAAGGCATAATTTTGAAATGTGGATTTCTGGCTTAAAAAATACACTACTTTGTAACTGGACCAGCTTGATGGTCTTGGCAACATAGTTAGAATGATTTTGGAGTGTGTCATGACAAGTTACCTCATGTTGTAGTCCACACTTGGGTTGGATTCAACATTTAACTGGATGACATGATAGTTATGCATTGCTTTTATTTTA
>CATIWR010289212.1:0-11731 GCA_949677035.1 Omphalea diandra
GCAGAGATGATTTCCAATTGTGTTTCTGGAAACAAAGGCTAAGGCATTGTGATTGTATTTTCAAATGGAAATAACAGACTTATTGTGAAATCTTGTCACAGGCTAAGGCATTGTGATTGTATTTCCAAATGGAAATAATAGCCTTATGGTGAAACCTTGTGAATTTCTCTTGCTCATTTGAGCATGTGTGAAAGAGAAATATTTGGAGGACTGACAAGAAAATAGTGTATTGATCACATGAGGCGCTATTTTCTTGCTACATTGCCATATCGGAATCCAGGTCGGTTAAGTTGTCAATATTTGTGACTATGGATTGGTACTATGTC
The DNA here is from genome assembly GCA_949677035.1 of Omphalea diandra. Classification (NCBI taxonomy): domain Eukaryota; kingdom Viridiplantae; phylum Streptophyta; class Magnoliopsida; order Malpighiales; family Euphorbiaceae; genus Omphalea; species Omphalea diandra. The sequence goes on from CATIWR010289212.1 coordinate 327, forward strand.
AATAAGGGGCATAACTACTGCCATGATCCGATATTGATAATTTAATGTGGAAAGGATTGTGTTTGAGATGTCACTTTATCAATAAACTATATGTTTTCTAAAAATTGTGTGGCCACACTTGAGTTTAAAGTATTCAGTCCGAGAGTCGTTTTCAAAAATGTTTTCTTTCTTAAAATAAGAAAACGTCATAATTAATATTGTCCAAGTGAGAGAATGTTGAAAATTTTTATTATGTTGGCTAATATTAATTATGGGTTGGTTTTAATTATTTATAAAACAGGCTGAATAATATAGTTTATTGATTGTGGGTAAGCCCAATTAAAATGTGATCAATAGAGTTATGGGCTTGTGACATCTTTTGTGGGCCGATATGGAAGACAGTCAGTGTAGGCCTATTTTAACATGGACCTGTGATGGGTGGGCCTGTTAAAATTATTATAAATATGCTAGGTCTCCTCTCCTGCCTTCATAATAGAAAACCCTAGTTGCTACGCCCATTATAGCCGTCTTCGAGAAGGTCAAAGAGAAGAAGATCTAGCTTTCTGTTTCCAACCGTTCTGACGAATTTTTCAAGTGCTTTATTTCAGCATTCGGGATTATGGCTCAAAATAATTTGAGATTCAACGCGGAGACAGGTACACAAATTTGTTTCCGTTCAGTAAATAAATTTTGGTGTTCTATAATTATGTACAAGATCCTGAAATTAATATATTTTACAGGAGAGGCCGAAGTTGCGACTACCAAAGAAAGGGAATGATTTGTGAATGAACGTTAAACATTATCCAAAATAAATGTTCTTGAAGCTCGGTTCTTCTTCTCTCCATGGGTAACCTTTAGTTAGTAATGAAGCTTTTTTTTTTTTTTAATTCAAGTTCCTAATATCAATAATATGTTTCAGATTTCATGTCTTAGAGCAAAATAGACATAAGTAGGTCCCTTGAGAAGGAGAGATAGACAACAGCTAAAAATAGGCAGGATTACCTTGTAGCCAAAGTGGAAGCCAACACTCAGGAAGGTCGTGCAAATCAACTTGAGGAAGAAATTAAACAACTCTTGCAGAAGCACAAACAAGAGTTACAAGATGCACTAATGCAGAAGGAGCTTTTATAATAGGATTTGCTTCTATTTTTTGTATTCTTTGTTTAGTACATTTCTAATTTTTGTATTATTTCTTTAGTCAATAGGTACAATAATATCGTATTTAAGAATCCTTTTATCCTTTCCAATTTTTCCTTGCCAATAACTATGTTATTTCCAGGGTTTAATCCCATTTATACTTTGATGCAACATTCTCACATTGATATATGTTGAAGAATTAGCCAATGAAATCGGGAGATGTTGCTTTTCCCTCCTAGAACTTGTCCTTTTCAATCTCAATATAGGGAGAACTCCTTGACATTTATAAAAGGGTTTCGTCGAGTTTTATCTAGTTGGGCAGTTTTGTAGAAGTTACATTTAAAAGGGATTTCTTTATGGATAGGAAATAGAAAGCACCTCATTGATTTCATCGATTCAATAATGTTTCATATAGTTGCTGAAATAACCTATTCAGTTATTACAGGAAATTAAAAAAGGAAAAGGCTACTAGGTTGGATATGGAAAGGACTACTTGCGTCCATTATGTTGTTACATATGATCAAATAGCAAAGAGCAATTTTGATTTTAAGAATAATATTATTCTTTAATTTGCAATTTTGCACCAATTTATCTATTAGTTGCTTTGCTCATATATGTTATTGATTTTTTTCAAGAAACTTGAATCAGAAGTTTTCAAATGGTAGTAATGTTAGCAGCATAAAGGAGAGCTATTTTCTGCAAACATCATTAGACACATCTAACAGTTTCTCTTAAAAGAGAAATCCTAGAGAAGTAATCATGAGCCCATACTGCCTTAAGTGTATGACGTAGTGCTTTTGAAATAGCTCGTTATCAGAATAAGGGTGAACTTGCATCATACATTTCCCATTTGCTATGAATTAATTTTTGAATTCCATTTTGTTAGCAATATGCTCCATCACCATGTTTTTTTATGCTACATATTGTCTTGTGCTTCACGGACCTGGCTTCCACTGAGCTTTGATTCATTTGGGTGGATTTTTGGGGATAAAAATTCTCATTCTATTTTATATAACATTTCTGTATGATTCAAGATTCGACGAGGTTGATCTAGACTATCCTGCAGAACAGTTAGTCAAAATGTATAATTTTAGTTAAAATTTTTAATACAAATGTATAATTTTAATTCTTTTATTTGTCATTTTATTATTAATAATTAGAATAGATACTTAAATATAATTACTACTAAAATTAAAAAATATTGTCAAATATTTATTTTTTTAAAAAAATAATTTTAATAACAAGTAAAAAATGTGACTAATATTATTATAAATCTATATTAGTAATTATATTTACAATATATTATCACTCATTATATATTTTTTGTCATCTTATAAATTTGTACTGACAAAATAATTATCACAAAAATTTATGTTCGTAACAATCAAAATTATCACATTATGATAGATAAGTGACAACAAATACATATAACACTAATAGTGTTATAAAATAAAATAATATTTATGATTATTGTCATTAATTATTTTCAAGTGACAACAACAACTGTTATTGAACATATATATATATAAATATATATGACAATTACAATCATCACTATTTTATTAATTATATGGCAATATAATTTCATCACTATATGAATGAGTGATAAAAAAAAGTTATAGCAAATTAAATTATCATTGACAATTATAAATTATCACTACATTTATTGGTGACGATAAAAAAAAAACATAACTAATGTAATTATGAGTTTTACATATATAATTTTAGTGACTACAAATGTTGTTACATTTTTTTCATGACAATGAAATGAAATTGTCATTAAAATTTACTTTGACTACTCAATTAATTTATGATAATATTGAGTGATACATGACAATATATAAAATATTAGTCATAATAAAATTATAGCTAATAATATCATTGGTAATAACAAATTATTGACATAAATTAGAAATTATTCGTGATAATTTATGTTGTTATGAATAAAATAGATTTTTAATTACAAAAATATAGGTTACAAACCTAGTAACAATGATTATTGTGACTAAAAATTTATTCATGGTGATTTTTAAAATTATGCCACAATATTAATTATTACAAAATAATTAATTTCTTATAGTGATTATAAATTAAATCAAATTAAAAATAATAAAAATCAAATAAAATCAAATGGCACAAATCAAAATTTCATTATTATCAACTGAATCAAAGAAAATATCACATTGTCAATTCATTTTATTAGTTTGCTCGATTTCACATATAAAGAGAAGTATCATATATATATATTAGACAATATCAAGAACATTTATAGATATATTTCTTAATCAACTATTAAGGAATTAATCATGAATTTTATTAATGTCGATATTATTAAGTTTTTAAATTCATTAAATTAAAAATTTTACAATAAATTTTTTATTAAATGATAATAGTGAGGTTGTGAATTCTAACTTTATATAGAATAAACTAAAATAATTAAAAGTTTATAGATACAAGCACACATTATTGAAATAAAGATTAATAGATTAAACTCAAAGAGTTGAAAGATTATAAAATAAAATTTTAAAATATACACTTAATTATCAATATTTACTATTAAAATAATGAAAATAATCCAATTTTGATTAAGTTGTATAATTATGATTTGAACTTAATCAAATTTATAATAATAAAAGAGGAATGGAGAAAATTAGAAAATTTTAGTGGGACCAAAATAAAATTTACCTAAATAAATAAAAAAAAAATGAAGCATTAGTGAGGTTATTTATCCCATATTGTAAATAGACCCTTATACTTCATCAAATTTTATATTCATCTATTGAATATTACAGAAAATAAAAAAGTCATACAAGCATGATAAAGTATAGAAATAAATATTATAATACAAGTTATACCCTCATCAATATTAAACATAAATTCATATTATAGCCCAACAAGTCTCTCATTCATAAGAATTAAATTTATTCAAACAAATTTCACAAGGTAGAATAAGGAAGATTTCGTCACAATCTAAAAAAAAATTTCATGTCCAATGAATCCAAACCTACAATTAAAATTAATACCATCAATTTTTCTTGATGAGACAAGCCCAGCAAATGAAAAAAATAATAAAAAAAGCTCAAACAATTAAAGTTTGTCCATATTTGAAAGAAGAAAAAGAAAGAGGCAAAATATGATATCATATATTCATTATACACACCTCCATGAATGAAATCAGAGAAAAAGTTAGTAATGATTATAAGTCCACATTTTTAAAGTAATTCCTTATAATCTTTTTTTAAAAAATTATTGTCAATATAAAATAATCAAACTAAAAAAAAAAAAACATAAAGGAATATATGCAACTAATTTAAATAGAACATTACATTTTCCAAGATTTTCAATGTCAACTAAGTCTTTTTCAATATAGGATTCAATCTTATGCACAAATGTGTCTTTAACTATTTTATAAGTCAAAGAACTCCAAAATAAACCAATTATCCATCCTTTGATACTAAATATTGATTTCAAAGCAATAATAGATAAGAAAATTGTGAATATATCGCAAGCAATGTGTAAAAGAATAGTAAATTTGGAGATGTGTCATTTTCACCAAACAATAAGTCAAAACCATCAATTTCATGCTAAATGTCTTATCTAAATACTTGTCCAACACAAAGTTTTCTCTTAACAAATTAAAACTAAATCTTTTAATTTCATATTAAATAGTTAACTTTACCTTTAATGCATTCTCATAAACCTCATTCTCATTTGTAACAATCACTTACAATATCAAGTGTTATTCCATCCTTATATTTATTGAAAATAGAATATAAAAGCTTACCCATCTTTTTTTCCAAGTATAAATTAGGTTTTTCATAGTACATCTTAAATAAAATAAAGTGCACCTATTTCAACTTGTATCTAGATTCAAAAATGATGATAATATAAATCAATTAATTTATTTTAGAAGAATCTCTGAATATTTATCATATTTCCTTCACATTTTCAATGTTAATTATCATAAAATCTGTCTTTACTTTTTGTCCACTCATTCAACAAATGATTAGCCATATAAAGGTTATATAAAAGATGTTAGGAATGACATATATTAAGCTTGAAATTTTGAAAGTTAGCTCATAAGAATGTTGGAAGAATGTCATCATCCTCCTAACATTTTTCCAATCATTTATTATTGAGACTTCAATGTTGCCATTACCTAATTGAAGCTCATTTTTAAATTGGGAATCTTCAAGATTAAATTTATTAAAAGTTCTCTCAAATTTAGGTATGATTTATGATATTAAATAGGTTGAGTTCCATCTAATTAAAATAATACAATAAAATTTTATGTTATTATCTCTAATGCATGTTCTAAAATTTTCAACTTAGTAGGGGATTGCCTTATATAATCTCTTTTGCTTTCCTAATTAAATCACCAATGTCTTTCATCCATCAACCACAATCAAATTGATAATATGTGCAATACAAATCATATGAATGTATTTTCTAGCTAAAAGGCTATGACCTTAATTGTAATCTTTCCTTCAAGAAAACAATAATAGCATCATTTGAGGATGCATTATCCATTATAATGGTATAACTATCTTCTATTCCCCAATCAAGTAAGCATCGTTTAACTATTCTATCAATATCTAACCCCTAAATTCAATAAAAATTTAGACTTAATGCTAATTAAATCCAAACCCTTGCATGTCAGTGTGATTTTGGTTCAAAATTTAAAATTATCAAAATAGGCCAAAATCATAAAATTGAGTATAATGTTAGCCTAATTCATGCCTTGACCAAAATTAATAATAGCATAAAAGCTAGAATCATAATTTATATAAACATGAAAGATGTTCTAATCAAATTTTACTATTTTTGTCATAAATTTTACCAGAAATTACATAAATTTCACCAAAAATTGCATCATAAATATATAGACTATCTAATATTACACTCAATTTTACAATTTTGGCCTATTTTAGTAATTTTTAAAGTTTGAACCAAAATCACACTAATATACAAAGATTTGAATTTAAATCATTATTGGGTTAAAAATTTATTAAATTTTTGTTCAATTTTAAATCATCATTAGTATAATGTTTTATAACTCACATATAATTAATTCTTTGTAAGGAGATCCATGTGTTTGTAATTAGACGTACTCTCTGATTTTTACTTTTAAATAAGCTCTTTAATATTGTTTTTTCTTATATGTAAATGTCAAAGCAATCCCTAGACATTATTTATCTAGATGGAATCCTAAATCTGGGACAAACAGTTACCATAAAGTGTCTAAATCTCTCACCTTCAATAAACTTAAAAGTTATAATGATTGTAAAAGTTAAGGCTTTCCTAATAGCTTCTTGGTCAAAGTTTCAAATGGCACCACATTCTCGTTTCATATATAGAAGGTTGAAAATTTTTTCTTGCTATTTTTGCTATGATTATTTTAAAGCTTTGAAAAATTTTACGAATAACGGTAATGCACATGCATAATTTTTAATGGGTTACACCAACAATATCATATAATAATTAAAAGATAACTCTTATAAAGAGAAAGAATCATTAAAATAATGCTTTCTTAATGAAAAATATCCTTTCTCCTTCCTTGTTATTTTAAAGTTTTACTAACTTTGACAAACCAATTAGATAAAGTTAAAAAGTTTCTTAAATCATAATTTGTCTAGACCTATACCATATAAACAAACACATACTCTTAAAAGAAACATAATAGCAATTCCAAACAAAGTTTATATATTATTCAATAATCAAATAAAATATAACTGCATTATTTGGCATGTTACATTGATATAAAATCTATGAACAATGGATATTAGGGGATATTGTCTTTATCATGGAAGTAGAAAACCCATGAATCAGTTCATTTGGTGTTTTGAATAAGGAAAGTATTGAACCAGGCTTGTTCATAGTCCCAATATAAGAAGGTAGGTGAATATGGGCATGTGATGGTGAATTTAGCGGGAAAAGATTTTGGTTTGGATAAGTCTTGTCCCAATCTTAAAGGATAGGGGGCTTAGAGAATTTTACAGGTGGAATACGATGGTTCACGTTGTTTTTCTAAAAGCATAAAATGTTTAAATTCAACAGAGCCAGTGTGTTCCAAAATTTGTTAGTAATATTCTAAGGGTTTTGAAAGATCCTAAGATCTATAAAACTAGTTTTTTGGAAAATACATTCCCATGTGTTGGAAAGGATATATAATAGAATTCTTCTTCTACTGTCAATATGTTTTGAAATGCATTTTTAGGAAATCAATTTAAAGTTGGTTTTGATTATGAGACAACAATATATGAAGAAGCTATGGGAGTCATGCTCAAAACATTTTGGGAGATGGTTTTAGAAGAAGACTCACCAGTTTTTATTTTGGAAGCAAGTAAAGGAGTCTTACCTTTATCTAGTTGTTGTGTTTGGACTACTTCTTGACTTTGCAGAAGTGCTTGATAACCACAGGAAGTGGTAAGAATAGAACTGCTTGTTTGGCATTCTTAGGCCAAGGTTAGGAATAATTCCATCAATTTTGGAGAGTTGGCAACTGTTCTAGTCCATAGATCAATTTGTTGGGCCTTGGTTGGGCACATGGTTTATGGCGAATGTGATTGTTGGGTTAGGTTTTGGAGAGTATCAATCCATGGGGTAATAGGTTTTGTGGTTGCTGGGGTAAATAGTTAGGGATTGTATGGTGGGAGATTTGTTTATAGGGTTTTCTTTTTTCTCCTATTTTTTTCTTGGCATTTCGCTATTTTGTAAGAATTCACGAGTTAAAAAGTCAGACAAAGAATTTAAAGTTCCTTTGATGAATTTTATGTCAAAATCAAAGATGCTAAGAATAGCCTACCATCGAGTAAATATTTATTTTGATGAAATGTTTTGAACATCTTTTTGTAAAACTTCTTTTGTTGATTTACAATCAATGCGAAGTAAAAATTTTTAATTGAGCAAATCAGATTGGAATTTTTGGATACATAAAACGATGCTTAAAAATTTCATTTTTAATTGTAGAATAGTTCTGTTGTATGTGATTCCAGTGATCATAAGTGTATTAGACAACTGACACTTTACCTTTATGTACTTGTTTTAGAATGCCCCCATAACTAAGTTCACTAACATTAGTTTCAACAATTTTTGGAAGGCTAGGATTTGTTAATGACACACATGGAATACACTGGACATTTTGTTTAATCTAACGGACCACACTAGTATGTTCATCAGACTATGCAACAGGGCTTAGTTATCCTATTGATATTATGGTAGAAATCTAAGATAAAATAAAGACTTCCTAAGAATCTTTGTAATTGTGTTTCATTAAAAATTTTGTCAGGGATTTTTTATGAAAATTCTAGAGACATTTCAATTGGTGTGGTGGTGCCAAAACAAATACAGTGTCCTAGAAAATGAATCTTTGTTTGAAAGAGAGAAATCTTTTTGGCCGAGAGGATAAGGCCATTTTGTTTCACAACATAGAAAAAGGTTTTTAAATGCTTGAAATGTTGTTTTATTGATTGTAAGAATATTAACACATCATCAATATACATAATACAAAAATTAAAATAAGGATTGAAAATTTCATTTATGATCCTTTGAAATTCTGAAGGTGCATTTTTTAAATCAAAAGGCATTACATTCCACTCATACTGACCAAATAGAACTGTAAATGCAGTTTATAATGATATTCTAGATCAATTTAGATTTTCTGAAATCCTCATTTCATGTCAAATTTGGAAAATACAAATGCATAAAGCAATTTGTTTAATAAATCCTTTTTGTTAAGAATTAGGTAACAAATCCACTTTAGGGCTTACTTTAGAGATTTGTAATTGATTACTAACCTGGGGGTTCCTCTTTTTATTATAGAACTTTTATTAACATAAAAAGTTGTGTAACTCCAAGGTGATCTAGATTTGAATATGAGACCCATTGATTCTAAATCTTGGATTTCTATCCGACAATGTCATTCTAGTTCAACACTTATTTGGATAGGTCTGGCTTTAGTAGGAATGTTTCTTTCATCAATATCTTTTTGATAGGGTAAATGAACTATGTGTTGGTTTATATTCCATAAAGCATTTGGGAAATTAGAACAGACTTATTTTAAAAGTAAGTTTTGAAGATCAAAAATTTTTTGTTCTATGAAATCTTGGTTTAATTGCTTTTGGATTTTTTAGAGGGAAAGATTTTACTTTGCAAAATTCAAATCATCTTGGTTTCTTCTTATCAAAGCATTTATCTCATATTGGTAAATCAGATTGACTTATAAGAAGATTTAAAAACTTGGTTTTTGGTTTTTCTATGACGGGAAAAGAAAGTTTTATGTACTTATTTTTAAAATCGATTCAAGTATGTGCAGTTTCATAGGGAGTTATTAAGTTAATGAAAGGCATCCCTATAATCACAGCATGACTCATATCTGAGACCAAAAGGAAAAAGTTTTAATGTAAAAGCCATTGTTAAAAACACTAGCTTTTGTTTTTCCTTTAACCTTCTTTTTGGACTTATTTACAAAATCAAGCCCTTATGTGGTTTTATTTTGAAAATGTTTTAGTACTAAACTGGTTTAATACAACTTAAATCTGCTTCAGTATCAAATAAAGCAATTGTATCAATTTTGAAATTATCATAAGAAACTAAAGTAAGTTTTATCAAATATTTTTTGGAAACTATTTCATTCAACACACAGAGATAATCACCTAAGAGATTATATTCTAAGTTGAACAAAGAAAGATTCTCTAAGGGATTATGGATTTCTTCATTATCACTAGTGTCTTCAGCTAGCTTAGAAACTAAAAGACTGATTAACTCAGAATCCTTACATTTTTTTTTTGTAAGCTCCATAAGTTAATTTTTTATGGTTTTAATTTCTAGGGTCTTGGATAGTTCCTATAAAAGGTTTATTATTCATTTTCCTATTGAGTATAGATGTAAAATCATACATAGGAGCACTAGTGGAAGGAAGATCAGGTGTTTTGGAATCCTGTTCTAGAGATTGCCTAAGTTGTTCAAGATACTTTCTTTGAACATCTGGGTTATTGACATGTTGGATCATATCAAGAATCATGATCTGTTCTTTTGTAAGAACATTGACTTGTTTAGGTTTTAATGCAGAATCAAAATCAGTGGTTGAAGGAGATGAGCTTGTAACAATTTCGTCAATGTGGAGGTCTCAGCTTTCACTAAAAAGCCTAGAGTCTTTTTCAAAGTCAGAGGTTTATGCGAGCAATGTTGAAGCTTTATTAGGGTTTTCTCTTTCAGACCTAACTAATGGAGTTTTCTAGAGACTTTACAATATTTGGAAATGTGTCTCTTCTGATCACATTTAGAGCAAGTGATATCCTTAAGACTTGTTTTCCTAAAGTGGAAAGGTTTGGACTTCCTAATAGATTTTTTAAGAGGTTTTTCACAGAACTTCTCATTGGATTTAGACTTAGAATACCTATGGGATTTTCTAAGTCCCTTGGTAGATGAATGTCTGAAAGATGATTTACAATTGCCTCTGCAAGCCTAGGTTTTTAAAAGTGTTAAGGTCGGGTCAAACTATTGGCAAAAAGTCCCAACCTCTTAGTGGGTTTGTTTAAGCTCCTTCTTAAGGTGCTTATGGAGTTTTAGGTCTTAGCAAATCTTAAGACCTTCTTTTTGGGTTTGACTTATTAGCTCACCATAAGTAAGCTAGTCATAAGGGATGATATGGCTATTAAAAGCATGACATATGGAGTTCCTAACCTTTTCTCCTAAAAGATTAGGAAGACCTGCTAAGAATTTTTCTTTCCATAATGGTTGGTTTGAATCTTCTCTAAGTATGATCCTAGAAAGGAATGTTGACTTATACCACTGAAAATTGCTAAGGCTTTTACACCAAAGGTTTGATAATAAGTCAGCATTCTTGTCGTTGAGATGTGAAGCATTTCTAAGAAAGTGTTGTGTTATGGTCAGGAACAGAGTTGACACAACATCCTGTATTGGTTCTCCTAGATGGTTGAGGATAAGTTCTCCTTCCTCGCCAGTTTGAATGGCATTTAGAATGTCTAGATATTGGGCTAGGGTTAGGCAACAATCCCACCATCCTTTTAATTGTCTCGAGAATCCAACAATGAGGAGTTTAACGACTGTTCTATCGGTAGTGCTTGTCGGCCCTAGGCACCAAGAAGGGGGTTGAATTGGTGTATAAAAATTTAAAAATAAAGAAGAGGGGAAGAATAATGAGAATAATGAACATAAGCGATTTATAGTGGTTCGGGTATTAACCAACCCTACGTCCACTCCCCAATTCACCAATTGGGTATTTCACTCAATCACTAGTGTTTTACAAGCTCACACTCAACTTACAA
>CATIWR010289214.1:0-163963 GCA_949677035.1 Omphalea diandra
TATATATATATATATATATATATAACCTATGATTGTTTCACAAAAAGTAATGTATTTATGAAAATATTTTCAAGAAAAACATTTTTTTAAAAAAAATTTATTAATAAGATATTTTTTGGCATTTAATGTATTAAGGAATTATTTTGTTATTTGTAATACTATAATAAAATTTAAATCACAAATACAATATGCTTATACTATATATTTATATTATTTATTGTTTAAAGTGAAAAAAATATATTAAAATAGAAAAAATTATGTGACTCTTATCAATGTATGACTATTGCAGAAATTTGGTGGTGATTGTCGATGATAATAATTACATTAACAAATATAGGTTCATATAATTTAATTTACCTTTGAATGAATTTGTCAAAATCTAAAAATAAGTTTCATTTTGGTGAAAAAAAATTTATTTTTATTAAAAATTACTTAATTTTCTATTCAAATATTTTATGTTTTGAGCATATCAAATATAAAACGTATTCTTCAAAAAATAATTTTTTGAAAATAAATAAAGCAGTGAAATACACTAATTTTGCAGACAACCAAAAATCAAATAAGACATTATGAAGTTAATAATTGAATGGTCAAATATTTACACTATATTGTAAATAGTTCAAAACCTGACCATTCTCATCCCACTTAAAAATCCATGATGTATTAAGCAAAAAGAAACAATATTTAAAAGAAACATTTAAATGTTGCCAATGATAAGGATTATACACTTTAATAATCATATCGTCTTTTTTCTGAATAAAAAATATTTATTATTTTTTAAAAAATAAGTTAGTTTATTTTAAATCAGGAAGATTAAAATGTTATTCAAAACAAAATGGGAATTGTAGTATATAAAGAAAGTACTAAATTGTATTAAAATTATAAGTTGATGGGTCATTTAATCTAATTCATTGTCTGAATAGTCAGAATTTGTGTAAATTATGCCGAGAAATTTTCTTTCATTGGGGAAACAAATGTAATTACGTATTGATTGAGGGACTGCAGGCTGCAAAATTTTCAAACATAATCTAGTACGGCAACCCGTACGATCCCCAATCAGCAACCGCACAAAATCTCTCCGTAAAGAGCCTCGCCTTGTGTAGGTGTACAGTGATCAACCGCCAAGCCATAATAAAAACCAAAAATTGAAAGGAGTGAAAAAATCAAACGCAAAAGAATCTGAGTGGGTAAGCCACCTTTATATTCAAGTTTCGCGGCAACGCTGCTGTTCTTTCTTCCTCACGCCACAGTCTTTGTTTCTCTCTCTAAAAGTTACTGTCATGTCACTCTCTCTAAAACACAGACGCACATGCACATAGAGAAGTATTTGTCTTTTTTCCCTCCTATGGTTTGGTCGCAGGTCGTGTAGACCGGGAATTGGTGAGCTTACGGTTTTAGATCTGTTAATTAGGGTTCTGAAGTTAACTTGTTTGAAAAAAATTTGTTGCTTTGGGTTTTGTGAGATATGCACTTGATGATTTTGCTTCTAAAATTTGCTAATTTTCTGTTTATTTGTAAGGCTTTTTTATGGGTTTTACACTTTTGGAATTGGAAACTAAGTCTTGTCTGCTACTTTTTTTTTTTTTTTTTTTGTGGGGCGGGGGGTTGAAATTTGCAGTTTTTGGTAATGTACGGTATTTTTTTTTTTAAAAAAAGGGTCTATATATAATTACGTCCTTAAAGAAGCTTTCCTAAACTGGTTTATGTTTTGATTGTCGTTGTCGTCTTTTTTGTGAAATTTGAAATTGAGGAAGTTCGTGTGATGTCCTTGATTAAATTTTCTGTCATTTTTTTTTAAAATTTTTTGTGTAGTGGTTTATTTGGATTTATTGCACTAAATTTGAATTGAAGGCGTTTTGTCCATAAAGGCAATTTGCTTCTAGGTGGGTATTTCAGCAAAGGAAGCAAACATGGTAAATATTATGAACCACGTGCAATATATTAATTAATTCGTATATATCTGTTAGGTTTAGTCTGTAGTTTAAATCTTCTTGTTGATGGTGTTTTCTGATTGTTCTCAGTGTTGGCATCACTATGCTTACTTTTCATTTTGATGGTTGTTGATGCCAATGTTAATGACTTTTGAGTGTGATTTGGTTTGCTAATTTTATTATTGGGAGTTTCAGATTTTGTCCTCAATGGCCCCAGCACGTAAAAAAAGTGTAAACAAACGGTTTTTGAATGAAGTCTCGCCTCATAAAGAACTCAAGAATTCAAACAAAAGAAAAAAAGGGGTGACTAGAGTGAGTATTTGCTTCGTTTTTCTATAGTTTCCATTTTCTGATACTGTGAGCTTTAAATATGTGTTTATGCAGTCATGGCTAATTCTTTTTTCATTCTGGCATTATGCTGTCATCTGTGGTTTGATCAGTTCTTAGAGTTCTAGTTTTTAGCTCACCTAACCTCACTGCAATGGATTTCAATTTTGAAGCAACTACTATAGCTTTTAGACTGATTTTTTATATTTCTTTACGAAGAGACAAACTTGTCGCCTCCTTTTATTCGCCTATAATGATAATTTTTTTTTTTCATTTATTTTGTTTAAAACTGTTGGGGATATTTTAATGCATCTTCCCAGAAGAGGAGACTCTTTGACGAATTAGGGCCTCGGTGGAGCGAGGGGGAGCTTCAGCAATTTTACAAAGCACATCAGGCCCATGGGTCAGATTGGAAAAAGGTATGCATTATTTGTCTTTGTGATTCAATTTCCATAATCTGTTATTCTTTTTTGCTGGTACATGGTGATGTTTTGTCCTTGGAATTTCATTTTAAAGAAATTTAAATTTTGATTTCTAATTTGTTGATTCTTGATGAAGTTCAGGTTGCTGCTGAAGTGCCTAACAGATCTATGGAAATGGTGGAGGCCCTTTACAAAATGAATACGGTGACCGTAATTCTTTCTTGGATGCTAGCTTAGTTGATTGCTAGAGTTACAACCTGTAAACCATTATTTTTATGCGTGTCTTTACAGATTTGATGGTTGCGGTAGTGTTTAATACGCCTAAATTATTAACTCATAGAGAAGTGGACACTCTTAATTTTAGTGGCTAGACCCTTTATTTGAATGCATTTACTTATGAAATTTAGGCATGTTTTAAAATCTTAATAATTTAAATTTCCAGTTGCTAACTTTAGCTCTTAATTGTTTAAGTAGCAGGGTCCAGGTTTTGTATGTGTAGAGTTGACTGTAAGTCTGCAACTGATTTGGCCAGCACTAAAGTCTGGTTTTAATTAACCAGCTTCCAAAAAGCTGCACTGGCGCTTTAAGCTGGTGGTCTCTCTCTCTAATATTCAGTGAACACAAACACACACAATGTGAGAGTGAGAGTGCCTGCTTTAGTTTGTTGGAGGGGTTTCAGAATGCATGTTATTCAAAAGTCAATTTAGGTAAGGGATGGATATCTTATAAAATATGGTCACTGCTCAATAGAAGTCATTTGGGATTAGGATCATCGGTGTTGATTGGTCCCTATCTGAATCCCATATTGTTGGTTGACTGAAGAAATTATAAACATGCTCATATATGTATAACTTGGTTCTGTTTTGGTGTTAACTGTGGGGTATTAGTTTGTTGGTGAAGTGTGAGGGTTGAGTTTTCTTTGGTTAATGTTGTTAATTTTTGACATGGTTGTGGTTTTCCCAGGCATACTTAAAACTTCCAGAGGGAGTATCTTCTGCAGTTGGCCTTGTTGCCATGATGAGTGATCATTATAATACCCTGGTAAGATTGGATATTGTATGTTTCTTGGTGGTTCAATTCTCTCCTTTTGTGTTTGGGGTTGGGGGTGATGAGAAGGTGGCTAGGCGTGCCTGGATGTGCAAAAACCATGGTTGGTGTGCTTAAGATACTGCAAAAACTACTTCCTCCTGTATCATCTATGGGTTTAGCAGCTTCTTTTTGTTATTTTTTAATAATGTCCTTTAAATCATTTTATTTGTTTTTCTTTCATAGGGGAATTGAATTTAGTTTATGCAGACTACAGGGGAGATGAGCATCATAGATTGGGGATAACCTGATGATTAGTTTCTCTATAAATTCTAGGGTCATGTTTGAATGAGTTGTATTTATATGCTTAAGAACTTGAGATCTAGAAGTCAAGATATTAGGGTGAATGTACTTCAAGCTAACATAGCAATAGAGAAGGTTCAGTGCATAGTTAATGTCTCATCATGGCAACAAGGCAATGGAGTATTTGGAGGGAGAATCTGTAAACACTATGTTTTTCATTTTTGCATGAAATGGCTGTTTGTCAATCAACTTCGTTTAATAAAAAGATGGAAATTTTGATATAGCACTGATTATAGATGTTATCATGTAGTTGGGTTCAGGAATATAGAACCGTTGGTTGGGACTACCTTGAAGCACTGGTACCTCTTGCGCTATAATTTTGATGGATGATAATGATAATAATGATAATAATAGTGAGTGTGTATGTGGGTTAAAGCAACTGACTGAAGAAACAATTTTAATGTACTAGTATTTGATGGAAACGAGGCAGATAATTTAAAGAGTTAAAGGTCTATTATAGTATAGCAATTCTCAACCATAATATAGTTTATATTAGTATGATAAATGGTCTACTTCACAGATTGTCATTTTGCATTGTTTCTTTAACTTCGTAGATTAGTTGTAATCATGAGATTTTGCTTGTAATGTGTCCTAAGGATAATTTCACTGACCGTTGAACCCTACAGGAAGTGAGCGATAGTGAACGAGAAAGCAATGATTTAACAGGGATTTCCCGGAAATCTCAGAAATGCAAGAGGGCAAAAGTTAAGCTTGGCGCATCAAAAGCAGATCCCTTGCAGTCTCACTCAATTGCATCAACTGATGAATACTTATCATTGTTGAAGAAAGGACACTTTTATGGTAGCACTAACACTGTAACAGGCTTGCATACGAAGGGCATTATTCTGGTTCTTTTTATTTTGTCTTCCATGCCCTCTTAAGTGATGTTGGCTGTGCCTGTGTTGTTTAATCACACATGCTTGCATTGCAGTATTTGATGGCTGCTATATCTCATCATCTCTTTCTCTTTCTCTATCCACACACATTTCTTGAAATCAAATTGGGATTAAACCTTCGAAATGATTAATTGCTTGTCCAATTGTCTTATCCCTATTTGGAACTTTTAAACACATAAATGTAAATGTTGATAGGGCTATATTAGTAACTTTAACCTTTTACTTTATAGTCCAATTGATGCAGAAATTGCCAATCTAATTAGTATTCAGGTTAAATTTCTGAATTTTAAGCATTCATTCTATATTCGCAATTCCTCGACTTCGAACTACACTGGCAAAAACTTTGACTTCTTATGATCATGGAATTCTCCAATTTCTGTGTGACTTGATCTGGAGAAAATTTATATTAGTGCTTATGCAAATTGATTTGCATTGTTGATACCTCTTTGTTTTTTGGTCTTTTTCCCCTTCTTGATAAGTTTCAGTTCTGATTATTTGAATTGTGCACATAGAACAATTGCAGCTTGAATATTTTCTTAAATTTTATTGACTGGTTGAATAACAAAACAAAACATGTAATCATTATAAAACCATATGATGCTTGTTTTCCAATGCTGATGGTTCTCATGTTTATGTTAGGTGGTCAGCCTCGTGCAGTCGGGAAAAGGACACCTCGAATTCCTGTTTCATATCCATATAAGAAAATTGATAGGGAAAATTATGTTTCACTGAAGAAGGGTCAGAAGTCAGAGAATGATGCTCAAGATGATGAAGTAGCACATGTTGCTGCACTGGCATTGACTGAGGCATTACAAAGAGGAGGTTCTCCCCAAGTTTCTCACAGACCACATAGAAGAAGAGAACACATAAAGTCATCACCTGTTCGAAGCTCTGATAGGATGGTATTTGAAATACTAATTGTAATGTTGTCGCTGCTGCTCTGAATATAACTTTAATACGATAATTTTGTTTATGCTTCATTAGTTTCTGCAGTCAAAATCATTTGATGCAAAGCTGCATGATGCTTCCAAATGTGAAGAATGGACAGAAGGTGGTATAAACTGTGGAGCTGATATTGGTACTTATGTTAGGGATGCAAGCTCTTTGTTGGATATAGAAGGTGTAGACACTGTAGAAGTTCCTAGAAAGGGAAAGAAGTTCTATAGGAAGAAAGTAAAGGTTGAAGATAATGGGAACTATCAATCTGATGATGGTGGAGAAGCTTGTAGTGGCACTGAAGAAGGACCTAAAGTAAATGCTTTAAAGGGGAAAGTTATTATTGATAAGCCAAATGCAAAATTTGATGAGACCTCTCCACAGTCCCATGAGAAGCGAAGTGACAAACATTTCTCTGGAGGTGATTTTGTTTGTTTACATTCTTATTGCAAATTGTAAGGCATAGATTTCCAAATCATCTTTCTCTGTTGCAGGTAAAGGGGAACTTTTACTTTGCATTTCTTATACCTACATCATTTGTTCATTCTGAAATTGCAAAGTCGATATCATCATTTGTTCATTCTGAAATTGCAAAGTCGATATCAGCATTTCTTATACCTACATCATTGTTCATTCTGAAATTGCTATTATTGGAATGTATTTTGGATGACTGGGAAATCCATCATGAGATGTGATGGATACAAGTGCTTGGGGTATGTGCCTGGGTATGAGGAATACTTTTGGAAGCCTGTTGGTTGAAAGTTTTCCAAACATTTGTATAGGGTCTTGGATCTGTTTTCTATCATTTAGATTAGATTTTTGTTTCTAGATAAACAACTTTTCAAAGTGAGACCAGCCCAGATTATTGAACTTTTTCATGTTGTCAACCTAGAAAATTATGATCTTGGAGAGATTGAGGTTTCCAACTTCCAAGTTTAGTAACTTAATATGTTGTTAATATGTTGCTTTTATTTCTCATCACACTCTTAAAACGTACATCTAAATTTTTTCTTTCCAGTCATTTGATTGGATTTAATACACCTTATCAATCAAAGGATGGTACTACCAACTCACTTAGCTGGTGAATATATCAGAGACCAATGATGCTATGATGGACTTTTCTTTCCACCAAGGTGAAGTGGTGTTCTAGGGAAGGTCCTGTTTATTGATTGCTAGGCAGTGATTAGACCAAAAATATAGGGGTAAAATATGAATAGTTTAACTTGTGAATTGATCAGCTATATTATCTGGGTTCTTATCCAGTTGTCAATATTTTTATTTTGCATGTGCCTTTTGTAATGTTTATCTATTTTGTGTAAGCATTTGTTTTGTTTTCTTTGCAGATGAAGTCTCTGCCTTGGATGCTCTGCAAACATTGGCTAACATTTCAGCAATGGAATCTGGTGAGTATTAAATGCTTATACCCTAGTTTTTGTGAGGACCATACAACAGAGTAATTGATTGGCATCATCTCATCACTCAGATGGAATATAGTTATTTGGTGAGTCATAACTTATAACTGAATATTGGTTTGTTTGGATTTAATTTCTAATAAAGCATAATGATGAAACATCAAGATTCAGCTTTTGTTGTCATGATATTTAGTGTCAAGTGGTGCTTGTGTTCTGTCATAATATTAAGTAAAACTTGTACTTCCTTGCAAAGTGTTCATTTCCTGTGCACTCACTGTTCCTGTCATTTTAGTTCATTTCCACAATTGAAGGAACCTTGCTTCTCTCTCTGCCTCATATGCATATGAATGTACAGATGGAATATTCATGGTTCTCAGGGTAATAAAGATGAAAGGAAAAGTAGGTCAAAACTTCATTGTATTCAAAAATGATACTGGTATCGACTTAATATTCTCAAAACAATTTTTTTGTTGCAACTTATTGTTGTTGAAATAGTATCATTGCATGCTTTGTCAATGTTAACTGGTTTCTTTTTGGCAGTTGTCAGTGGTTTCTTTCTGCAATTATTTATCTTATTAAATTGTTCTTATCGCCTTAGGATTGAAAGAAAATTTGGAGAAAGTCAATATTTTCTTGTCTAACATATTGGGAATCAGTTTTTTTTTCTCATGCTGTTATTTAGGCTTTAGTTTGTTGTAGTTCTAATGGCAACCTAGCTATTGCTATTCCTTTCCATGAGCTGTGATGATTTATCCTTTTTTAAAATTTTTTGGTCTAGAACCATCTGTCCAGTTCAATGAAGAAAGAACCACATCTATTGTGGATGAAAAATGCAGCATTCCTGAAGCTACATCGACTAGCCATGATAGAGATAAAATTAAGCCCCTAAGGTGCAAAGAAAAGGTGTTTCACACAATAAGTGAAGTTAAGGGTGCTTCAAGAAAATCCAAGCTGGGAAGACACACTGCAAATAGTACTAAACCTGTCTCTGGAGCAAAGCAAGGGCCTCTGGCCATGAAAAACAATACTAATGCATTGAAAAGGAAGCGCCAGTTTTTGGTATCAAAGGTATTCAGTTAATACTTGTTCATCTATTACTCATTGGTTGCTTGCCTGGAAAAATGCGAATTTTTTTTTTCTTATTGCAGGCGCCAAATGCTGAAGCTCCCATAAATTCACATCTAAGTGAACTCTTGCAGGCTGGGGTATGCCAATTACTTCTTGTTAAACTTGCTACTTATGCTTCCGACGTTTCATTTAGCAAATGATGCTGCTATTTAGTCCCTCTAGGTGGCTGTTCCATGATAGATTTTCCTTGCAGACCGATACATTCTTGTTACTGTGCTCTCACTGTGCAGGGTGTTTCTGTTGAGGTCTGCTATTAATCTGATATGAAAAGTCTAGTCCTGACTGCTTTTAGCTTGATATTGGGTTTTGCTTGTGTAGTCAACTGAAGCCTAAACTTTTATCATATTTCTAGCCTGTGAATTAGCCAGTTCAAATATTTGAATTACATCAACTAAGCATATTTAGTTCTTTACTTCCAATTAGGTTTTTATTTACTCTCTATTTAATGTTGGCTTTCAGCCTTTCATTATTTATCTGTCTCAACCCTCAATTAAATATAAGAAAAGCTTGCTATTTTTTTCCCAATATTTTCCTTCAAAAGCACGTCATTTTCATTGGTAACTGTCCTGTTTGGAATTCAAGCTAATTTTCTTCTAAATGCATTTCAGCTGCTGTTGTACAAATTATATAATTGAAGGTCCTGAATTAATAAATTAAACTGAAGCTTGTGAAATGTGTATGTTTTGTCATGCGTACCTATGCAAGCAAAAGTTACATTAATGGTCCTCCTCCCATGTATGTGAAAACTTATCCAGCGTGCATGAGATTATTATTATATACTTTGAGTTTGAAGATAAAGTTGCACGTATGAGATGAGTTATATATTTTGAACATGAAGATAAAGTTGAGTGCATGTTTTGTGCATTTTACATGCATTCCTATGTCTGAACACATGTTTAATTAAACTGCATTCAGATCAGATGATGGGCATTAATTAGTATGTGGCGTCTGGCAAGTTATTTTTTACTCTTTTAGCAATTGAAATGATGTTATTTCGTATGCACTTGGGTAGTCTGTGGATGAAGAGGAGATTATATCTGCTCTTAAAGAAAAACGAACTGGTCAAATTTCTGCCATTCCGAAGCAACTGAAAGCAATTGGAATACCAGAGGGCTCTTTTAGTGGTGATCTCAAAAGTTCTGCAAGTGATGCAGCAATATCAACTGCACATGTTCCTGTTGCAAGTCAAATTACCTTGCCAAGCAGAAAAGTAAGCAGACGCAAGATGGATTTACTGAAAGCCTTTATATCTAAAGAGGGAAATGCTTCTGAAAACAGTCTGAAAAATCAATCTAATGAATACTCCATCTCCAATAAAGCACTCTATCTAAAGGTAAGTCACTCGTGATATATTTCCATCTCACTTTTTAATGTTCAGAATCTAATATATGCTTCATCTTAATTATTATTCTATTAGTATTTAATTTTATTTTTTGAATTACAGGAAAAACTTTTTTGTTGTCTCTCATCTCTTATGGTTCGTAGATGGTGTATCTTTGAGTGGTTCTACAGTGGAATTGACTATCCTTGGTTTGCCCAAAGAGAGTTTGTGGAATACTTAAAGCATGTTGGACTTGGGCACATTCCGAGATTGACTCGTGTTGAATGGGGTGTCATAAGAAGGTAAATATTATTTTCAATCTTGCTTAAGGTAAATTATGAAGAACACTAGCAAGACGGCATCTTCACATTGTATTCGCCTGTTGATGTAGTTCCCTAGGAAAACCTCGGAGGTTTTCTGAACATTTTTTATGCGAAGAAAGGGAGAAACTTAAAAAGTACAGGGATTCTGTGAGAAAACATTATTCTGAACTTCGTGCTGGTGTGGCAGAGGGACTGCCAACAGATTTAGCAAGACCCTTATCAGTTGGACAACGAGTAATCGCAATTCATCCCAAAACAAGAGAACTTCATGATGGAAGTGTTCTTACAATTAATCATGACGGGTGCAGGGTTCAGTTTGACTGTCCTGAGATAGGTGTGGAATTTGTCAAGGTAATTGCGTAGGTGTTGGTTTTAAAACTGTCTATGAACTGTGCAGGAAGTAAATCATCCTAGATTGCTTATTGAGTAGATAATGACTAATTTTGTAGAACTTGATAGTTTATGTTGGCTGTCTGTAGAATTTGACAGGTTAAATTACTTGTTTGGTTTTGAAGTACTTGGGTGGTATGCAGTATTGCTAAAATAAGGGTTGTGTATTGCAAAGATGATGATCGAAGGCAATAGCATGCGGTTGCCGTGAATCATATTTGCCACCACTTCTGTCGTGATGCAGCCTTGTGTTTCTTTGGGATCAGTTCAAGTTTCATATATTTTAGTCTACCTTATATTTTGACTACTGCTTACTAATATGATATTTGCAATGACTAGATGGTTGATCTATATAACTGATTTCTATTAGTTCCTATTGTTCTAAACAATGCAAAAGAGGTTCTTTTCATGGATCATAATCAGAAGTGGATCTTTTGTTGTAATTTGTAAAATTTCCGTAAAATATTTTCTTTTAGAAGATAGTAATATTGTTTTTACTGAAATTACTGAATGCTTTTCATTGGTTTGCTTGTCATTGCTCTTTCTAGATGGCAGTTTGGTTTTTCTTCTGGTTGATTATGCTTCTAGTAATTCATCCAGATTGATTGTAATTGAAGTTTCATTGCAGTCTGCTGTTCAACTTGCTGTGGCCTCAGAACCTTCATGTTTGGATTAGTCATCTCTTTCTTTGTTTAGTTGTTTCTTTTTTTTTTTTTTTTTTTTTTTTTGGGGGGGGCGGGGGGCAATTATGACATATATGGTAGGTTTAGCTTTCTTACATTTGGGAATGATTCGAATACTTTGTTACAGGATATAGACTGCATGCCCTTAAATCCACTTGATAACATGCCAGAAGCTCTGAGGTACAGATTTTCTGTTATATCAGAGGAACTGCAAGTGACTGGGCATTCCAATGTTGAAGGGCTTACTTCATCCAGGAAACTAGAGAACTTCCAGACTGCTATGAGTACATCAGCAAAACAGGTATACTTCAAAATATGTATCAAATGTTCCTTTGCTTAATCTGTTCAAATATTTTTTTGGTTGCGGTGCCTTTTACAACTCCAACATCCTTTTGCATATTCAAGAACAATCAAGTTTTGAGGCTTCTTACTTGCCTTCTATAAGTTTTCAGAACTAGAGTACTAAGATTAAGAAACTATGACCTGTGCTTCTTAACCAATCTAATTTATTTATTTCTGCACAGGCACATATAAATTGTCCATCTGCAAAGGCAACATCTATTAATACTGTTAACTCACAGCAAAGAGTCTGTAGCCAACCCTCTGCAACAGCCCAACTCCAAGCAAAGGGAGCTGATATTCAAGCTCTTTCTGAAGTGAATCGTTCTCTTGATAAAAAGGTATATGATGCAATTGATACATAATATATCATGACTATAGTTGATACCTCTTGACATTATTTAGTTGGAATATTATTTTGATTCTGATTATTCTCATCGGTACCAGTGGTACCGTATTTCTATAAAAAATGTCTCTGACCATTTTGGTCTGTGATTCCATTTTATATGCCTTCTTTTCCTCTCTACGTACAATTTTTCAGTTTTTCTTCATCATGTATTTGCATAATTAACTACGTGCCAATTGGTTGAACCAATTAATCATTTTCTTAGAATTGGAGATTTGCTCTTTATTGGTCACTTTTTTTTTTTTTTTTTTTTTTTTTTGGGTAGCATTTTAATCATTAATGATTCTTTGCCTTGACTTTGTTTCATGGTTCTTTGTGATCTTGCATACAGAAAGAACCGCTCTCTAGGAACTGCTTTAAGATTGTCAGTTTTCTCCCTTTCCTTGGACTTAAATAGGAGATCTGGATGATGGAGCTTTAAGATAACAAATAATGACATAAACCAAAAAATAGAACAAACTCTGTAAAAGTTATAGAACCTTCCCAGCTGGCACTTGGCCTTGGCACTAGTATAGATACAGGAAGCCATTGTTCAGATGGGGCTTCCAAGAATTTATGGTGTTTTACTTAATTGTAAATTTTGGTTCTCTGTTCTGGTACTGTCTGAATCGATTTGTCCTCTCTTGCAGGCCTCTTCTGCTTTACACAATCTGAGGCAACAAAATACACACGCAGGAAATACTACTTCTTGGCTGAAGCCTCCAGTCAATTTCTGTTGCCCAGGTGGTCTGCCAACTTCTCCTGTTAGTTTTGTTTCTCAAGAATTGGGATATACCGTTGCTGAAATTGTCAGAGGCTCAAGAAATAAGGCACATACAATGATAGATGCTGCTGTACAGGTAATTAGTCTTTGTGCATGTCTGTTCATGTGTCCATGCCATTTCAAAATGTCTTAGGAATGTAAAATGCATTTTTCTCATTCATGAATAGCGATTTGTTTGGACTGCTGTTTTCCTAATGAGAACATACTAGCAGCAGTTTGACAGAGTCTCTCTGTGAACGCTAGTGAAAGCTTCAACTTTGGTTTATAGGGTATTCCATATGAAGTTTTGGATGAGCTTCTCTGCTTCTTCAGTTTTTTTATCTGCTATTGCTTATAATAGTTGTTCAAATTGTTAAATTAGGCTTCATTACAGTATTAACTGCAGCAACATATGACTTACACTTACTGAGCCAATATTGATTTCAGGCAATTTCATCCATGAAAGAAGGCGAAGATGCTTTTGTAAAGATTGGGGAGGCTTTAGATTCTATTGATAGGAGACAATCAGCACCAGAGTCGACGGCACAAGTAAAATCTCCTGAGCGGGTTAGTGGCATTTTAAGCCATCACAATCAGTTGATTTCTAGCAGATCAGACCTTCAGGTCAATAGTACTGTATATGGCCCTAAATCATATGATAATGCTGATAAATTTGAGGCGGCAATACCTTCAGAGCTTATCACATCATGTGTTGCTACTTTGCTCATGATACAGGTAACTCTCAGATTCTGGAAGATTATACTTGCGATTTTCATGTCTAATAGGCCACTCTTCCCTCTGAATTTTTACCAGTGAGTGTAAATGTTGGTTTATGCTCAGTATTATTTACTCTGTATTATATGCAGACATGCACCGAACGACAATATCCCCCAGCAGATGTGGCTCAGATAATCGATTCTGCTGTTGGTAGCTTGCATCCGTGCTGTTCTCAAAATCTGCCAATATACAGAGAGATACAAATGTGCATGGGAAGAATCAAGACCCAAATATTAGCTCTAATTCCTACATAAAGTTGATGCCTTGGGATCTCTCGACTATCACCTTTTTGTACATATAATGCAGAATTGGCACCTTTGGTTCCCAGCTCCAGATTCCCTCTTCCTCCCCTCTTTCCCCACAATTCCCTTTTTTTAAAAAAAAATTTAAATTTTGTTTCCTAATTGAAAGGAATAATTACCTGATTATAGCCAGCCTAAATTTTCTCTCCTTGTCATGTTTCACATTGTTGTAACTTTGGTATACTACTAATTCCAATCACTTAATCCTCCCCATTTTGACTAGTTCGGTTTATTTTACTGATTAAAGATCCATCCAACAATAAAGGTGCCAACTAATCGATGCATATGTACTAAATTATTCGATTTATTATCATTAATGTTGTAGTTAGATTTGTTTAATTATTACATATTGCATTATAATTTTAGGTTTTTATTATTTTAATATAATAATAATATATCTTGTTGAAGCACCGTTCAGCGTGACAGATATCATTTATGAACTATGAAAACAAATTTCATTACACTTAATAGTTACAAGATCACTGGAGACTGAAAATGGAATGGTGTAATGGCACATCAGAAACTGAAAATGAACCAAGCACCATAATATTACGCACAGCCAACTAGCACGGGTGCCATACGCAGTTTACCGTACTGTAAGCCTCCGTCTGTTAGCACTAATGCATGGCTGCTGCTCCAGCTGCAATTTTGTTGATAATAATTGGGTTGTAAGGGGGAAATTTTGAATACAAATTCCTTTTTTCTCTGAATTTTCTACCCTACAAAGGAGGTGGGGTCAAGCATGGGGCCCTTGCAATGAAAGAGACTTAAACATAACAAATAACAAAGAAATGAAGCCTTTTCCAGTGTTGCCATAGCAAACACTTAAGCGCACACCATGGCCAATGTCTGGGCTAACCAAGCAGAAACTTTAAGACATCACTCAGTGAGACAATCCCTTCCACACGCTTGCTACCGGCCTCCACAATCAAGAGTCTCCTAACCCCTGAATTGATAATGCAACACAATAATTGAAGAATACATCTACATGTTGCAACTTAATTAATCACAGTAAAAAATAGATAATGCCTTGGGATAAAATACCAGGATTTGCCAACCGCTGCATCACTTTCTGTAGAGGGTCGGATCGCAAACACATCTGACATCTCTGCCCATTGTGTAATCCATGTGGCGAATTTGCATCTTGTCCCAACTGCAATGCCTAGTAAAAAAGAAAAAATGCAATGCAGTTATTGTTAAAGTTGCTTCTTCTGAATGTTCTCCTGAAGTATGTGAAGGGGTTTGCACTGGCTCAGAGTTGATTAGTTGAGACTATCGACAAGATTGTAAAATTACATGGTAATGGCATTGGAGAAGGAACAATCAGAAATTACCTGATGAATACTGATTTCATCCAGATGAATCTGGGCATAGGCTTTATCTTTGGCCAAAGCAGTGATATCACTGTCAAGGAAATAATGAAAAGCTTTTACTAACTTAGCTGTATATCAGTATCAGGCAATAGTGGAAAAGAGAACTCAGAAATTCACCTCCGTGAATATATATCTAGGAGTGAATCATTATCATCTACAATTGGTATTGAACTCACTTCAGCTGCAATAAATCATGAAATAGCATAAGAAGCTAAAGAAAAATGAGATAGAGAGAGAGAGAGAGAGAGAGAGATTTCTGAAGCTCAGATATTCTCAGTGTACATTACCCTGAACCAACATAGATAAGGCATCACTAAGAGAAGCATTTGGCTGTAACATAGCAAATGGCCGCACATTTGATTCACTAATTTTCGGAACCCATGTTCCTAGAGGAATTGAACAAATCGGTTGTTGAAGAATAGGCAAGGAGCTAGCAGAGTGCCTAAAGTGCCTGCATATGCCTGCATTTCAGGTTCATGTATTAGTAAACATGGCGTATATCCCTGAAGCATAAACGGAAAAGGCTTACTTTTTAATATCCCCGACAGAGAAGCAAGATGTAGTAGCTGCGGAAATGAACCATCCCGTGAGGAAGAATGGATTATGGGAATTGTTGATACTTTGTTTTGCAAAATTTTCAAAGCTACATCTTTAAGAGAATCGTATGCCCCAGCCTGCATGATAGAGGCATTCTTGATATAATCTAGTGATATGACATTGAAATAACATATAAAAAGGATGAACTTCTGAAAAAGCCTGTCTCAAGTAATTCATTTGTGCCATCAGATCCACAAACTTTGCTATGAACATATGCCATTGCCAGCAATAGTCTATCTGTTCAACCCAAATGGTCAATATCTCATACGTCCTTTGCAAGAGAAATTATTCCCTGCACCTGGAACACTTGAAAATAGTGCTCATTGCTTTCACAAATGCATGAGATTCACCAAAAAATGTGGAAAGTGGATCCCACATTTTTGTGAGAGAGAAAACACTATTTTCTGAGTGCTCCAAGGGTACTGAATAATTTGCCTCCTTGCAAATCACATGCACAACAAATGCTTCAAAACTTCTAAAAGCAGAATTAGAACCAATATATTAAAATTCTGGGAAACATTTTAACATATGTATTCACAGTAATTCATATACAAACATTTGAAGACAATGATCACACACATATGATCATAACCTACAGTCTAAGTCCATTATGTCAAATGATGAGAAATATAATAAAGCACAGAAGCAACTTACAAGAACAAGGGGCCTAAAATATGCTCTACCATTGCCATCAATTTGTCTGTTAAGATGATACTTTCCTTCCTTCCAAGCTGATATAGTGTGTGTCTCTAATTCTTCCTCCGTCAAATTAGATCCGTTATTCCCAAGCTGAAATCCATGGCTATATAAATGTTAATTATCTCCAGGCAAACAGACTAAGATCATAGCCATCAAAACAACAGGATATTCCATACAAGAAAAAATTCATAACTTATGAGGGCACAAGTGATGCAAGTTCAACAAGTGCAATTATGCAACATGAGAACATTTATACATGAGTTAGCTCACACGAGGTAAAGCCACGTGAATGCCAGATAAGTTTTGCTAATTAAAGCATGAAAAGAAAAAGCAGAAAAGTACTAAAGCAATTCATAATGACCATTATTTCCCTAGAGCTTGTCAAACATAAAATGGACTATGTGGATCATTTAGAAATGTGGGATTATCAGACAACTGATGGAAATATTTG
Organism: Omphalea diandra; assembly: GCA_949677035.1. Classification (NCBI taxonomy): domain Eukaryota; kingdom Viridiplantae; phylum Streptophyta; class Magnoliopsida; order Malpighiales; family Euphorbiaceae; genus Omphalea; species Omphalea diandra. The sequence goes on from CATIWR010289214.1 coordinate 16,845, forward strand.
AAGTCGAGATTCTCCATAGCAAATGAAGATATAACATTTCACAACACAGAGAGGGAGACTATATCATAAGCTGCATTTTGATTGCCAACTCAACATGAATGCTCATGTGGCTAATGGTAAAAAGTATTACCATTTGTACCATATTCTTTTTTGGGGACTAATGTCCCTCTAATTTCATATATAACCGAAGAAAACAATAAACACAATTTGGACCTCAATAGAATTGTAGTCTGTCCTTCATGAAGATACGCATCTCGCATTTTTCTTTCTGAAGTAAATAACTTTCTAAATTCTCCTAATATCTATGAACTACTCATGACATAAATTAGAATTCTCCTTACAGTCATCAAGGCAAATACTAGCACTTAAAAAGAAAAGAACAGCAAATACACACCTTTCTCAGAATCAAAATGAAGTCCAATGCACTAAGCACTCCAACAAACTGGCCCTTCAGAAAGTCCCAGAGAGGAGCTACAGGGACACCCTGAAAGTATACTAAATTAGCAAAGATAAAAGTCAAATCCAATATCAACAGTACGTGAATGTGGAAAAAGCATATGAAGAAATGAAGAGAGGCCTGAAGGATTTATAGTTTTAAGAAATCAAACAAGGAAGTTGGTAATATAAAAAAAAAAAAAAACCCCTAAGGCTTGATTTCCAGTGAAGAAAAACACATCCTTTTTTGATGTTTTGAATTACTTTCTATATTCACCTGTTCATAGAGAATATGGAATGCTTGCACAACCGGTAAATTAACATCCAAGGCAATCACCTATAAAGTTAACACAATGAGAAAGCGATAAGCATGCCAAATTGAAGTAGTTGAACCCAGCCGAATGGCCACAGCCATAAAAATAGCTCTGAAGAAGGTAAAGCACTCAAACCTTGCCTGACTCGGGAAGCAGCTCATATGCAGTATGTGTGGACAAAAATGCAGAAATACGCTGACGAGAAACCTCCAAATCTGCCTCTGATACCCTCAAAGGTACTTCCTGAGAACAATAATATGATGAATTTTTTGACAGAATAATACATGGAGAGAGAGAGAGAGAGATACAATAAGTATAGTTGTCAAGAACTCCTCCATTTGGGCAAATTGCTACTAACTTTGTTCAAGGATGACTCATTAGACTGATTTACATTGCATAGTCGCAGGCATGTAAACAGAGAACCATATATATTTCGAGAATGAAAAAGAAATGAAAATAATGGATTGCTACACATACATGTATATTGAGAAAAGTACAACAGATAACACCAGATCTAGAAAGAAATGACCACTAGAAATCCTTGAATCAAATAATATTTGAGAAATGATTATGCAAACTCTGAATCGGGAATGACGAGATAATGGAGCTTGATGACTAGCTAAAAAGTAAAACTCTTACCGGACGTTGGAAGACATCATCCAGCTCCATATTAGATCCAGATGTCTCGGGATTAAGAATTGGTGGTTCCCTACCTAAGAAAACAGTATTTACTGCCCCATAATTCCCACTTACAGAGGGCTGGTGCTCATCATGTTGCCATTCTCCATCAACAAAAAACTTGTACTGCAAATAAATGGGCACAAAAATCAGAAGGTCAGCACGTGTTGAAAATGTACATGTACATCTTTTTTGATGCATTAGACATGAATACACAGACACACACACCAGCACATCAATCATGTATTAAAAAGGAAAATCCCATAAAAGTTGCACAAAGTCATATTTTCTGGCTGTTCAAAAATTATTTGGGTCTGCAGCAAGTGAAACTGTAAGCAACAAAAATAAATTATTCATATACATTAAGGACAAGATAATAGGGAGCAATTTAAAAAATATGAATCAATACAACCATTTTTTTTTAAGACAATTGCTGTGAAGCCATTAGTCCTAAATCATTATTTAGTTCCTTTATGTAACGTAATTTTATTCTTGTTCAGTTTAAGGAACATAAATAAGTTACACAATGAATGGCATTTTCCAAAGTTAGAGATATAATTTTCTTTAGTTTTTTTTTCATTTTTCTGTTAGAATATGTGATTCTACTTTTGTGACTTTTTATAAAAGAAGTTGCATTTCTCCATTTTGTCAATGAGTCTTCTTCAACACGATCAGAGTTAATTGAGATACTACACATAGCAACATGTTATTACATGTATCATAGATAATACAAGACTTCGCAAGTGCAATGAAAATGTTTCAAATAATATCAATTACAACAACACTAAATACTTGCATATCTCTGAACAATGCTTTGGCAAGCCGAAATGAGTATGCTAATGCTATCAAATAATAGGAGCAAGCCAACCTGGTGAAACCCTGGCGATAGGCTGCAAATAACTTGGAAAACAGTGGGGCAACCCTCCATCGGGGACATGGGTATATGTTCAGTCCACCTGTTAAAAAACAATCCCATCCAAACTCGCAATCACAGATCCAATCCACATAATCGAATAACTAAAGACTAAAATTATTTGTACTAAAAAAAATGAATTCTTACTAGTAGCTCAAAAGCCAAACTAGATCAGTTTAGCAACTCACCCTGTGAAAGAGCCACTGAGAAACACACTTCGCCCACCATAAGGCCACACAAACCGCATGGGAACTACTCCAGTATTGCCATGGCCAGTAGCTGGACCAGAACCAAACATTTCCTTCCAAAACAATTTATATAAAATATACTCAACAATCAATACCAATCCACAAAATTCCAATTATGCAAAACACCTCAACTTGCCAAAAAGAACAACTCCACCAAATCAACTAACTATCTATTACCATTATTTGCATTCCTTCATTTCCCAACCTCTTCAACAACAATAATTAAGATACAAATAACAGAGAATAATTAATAGGGATCCTCCACAGTCTAGTAGAGGACCCCTTACTTCCTAAACATTCAGAGTCACCAACTCAAAGACCAAACCCTAACCCTAAAACTTGTCAAGCCCTGATTAATCTCCTCAACAAACATTCAACAATAAAGCACTCAACTTGAGCCCCAATTCCAATAATTCCCCATATGCAACACCAACCAAACACAAATCCAACTAGCCTCAGCTCCTTCTGATCAGCAATTCAAACCCAAAAGCCAAAAAATCAAACTCCCATTAAGCAAAAAAGAAACCCTTTCCAAAATCCACTAAAATCAGCAAAAATTCAACCTTTGATCTGACCTAAAAAGAGAGACTGAAACTTTATAGTTGAATCGAATCTGAGAACTCGAATTAACGAAAATTGGAGACAGAATTGAAAAAAGAAGAGAGTGGGTCTTGCGGTAATTTAAAGGGGAATTTGTGGCTGATGGAGAGAGAGAAAAACCCTAAATTTGATGAGAGGCGAGATTAAAGGAGAAAATTGGCATTGTAGTTGTTGGATCTCAAAAGAGATTCTTTTTTTTGTTTTTTTTTTTTTGTGGGTTTATTATTTTTGAGCGAATAGAGAATCTCTGATGAATTTTCAACTGAAACCGAACACAAACAAACTACCAAATTATTATTATTATTTTTTTATTTTTAAAAAAAGTGTACAAACCGAAACAGAAGAGTTAAAAGTAATTAATGGTCGCGGTAAATTGTAGGAGCAACAGTTAAATACTAGAATGGGCCTTCTTCCTCTTATATGGACTTCCCAGACATTTTTATTTCATGCATAGGTTAATTACGATTTCATCCCTATAGTTTATCCTAATATATTATTTCATCTCTTTTTTATAAAAATAAATTTTAATGTCTCTGTATTTTGATAATGTTAGATTAAAATGTAATCTCATCTTATTTAATTGAATTTTCTATTAATTAAAAGAAAAAAATTAAAATTAATATTTTTGAAATGTCTTTAGTCTTTTTCTTTTTCTTCATTTTTTTCTTCACCCTTCTTTTCTTTTCCTTCTTGTTATGCATAGTGAGTTATAATAACGTGAAATTAGAATCATTTCCCATGGCTAAGAAATAAAAATCCACCTAAAGTACACATATCTCATGAAATCAAAATCATCTTCCATAGTTAAAAAATAAATATCCATCTCTATATCCCTTAACTACATAACATATTTTGTTTCCCTTTATTATATATTTAAAAAGAAAACTAAAAATTCATAAATATATACAAAGATGACAAACAATAATAGTGGCATATCATCATTGCCCAAAGGGTTGTATAACAAAGGTGTTGTCATTTACAACTCCTTGAAATAAATGTAAAATAACGATATTAATGTTCATATTTAAAAATGCTTTTGAATATGATATTATTTGAAAGTGATTTTTGTTCTCAAATTTTTAGTCAATAATCTCTTATTCCTTTATTTTTCTCTATTAATGAGGGTTTTGAAAAAATAATTATTTCTCAATCTCTAACGAAAGTCTAATCCTCATTCACAACGACAAAAAGAGTAAGATGAAACATTATATGACATACAAGAAAGCTCAAGAATGCGTAGGGGGCAATACTCCTCAAATACTTAAATTGAGCAAATTAGGAGCTAACACTTGACAATTTTGAAACACGAATCATGTTATCTCTTGCTACATTGATTTTATCTTTGGTCATTTATGGCCATACAAAACTGTTTTCAAAGGTATTTTTATTTTCTTTTGATTGAATTTGATATTTAATTTTATTTGCTTGATTTGAAATTTTTTTATAGTGTTTGATGTGAATTTAGCTGTTTGAGGTTATGTTCAAGAATATCTAAAAATTTTATAAATGAAATTGTGTTAAAAAATTCTAAGAATTTTATAATTTTATTTGGGTATTATAAATTTATAATTTTGTTTATTGGTAATTTTATAATTCTTAATAAGTTGGAGAGAAGGAAATTTAGTAAAGAAGGAAAATTGAAAAGAAAAGGAAAGATATTATAGTCCTTTCATATAAACTAACAACAAAATGGATGAAAAGTGCTATCAAGTTAATAGTGTCAAATATAAGGACATTATATTTTATTTATTTGTATAAAAAGAATGATGAAATAGTGCATTAGAGTAGACTATAAATGTAAAATTATAATTAATGCTTGTAAGTGTTAGTTGAGATTCAATACTCTCTCTTCTTAATATAAGGGTCGACCTCTGTATTTATATTAAGTGTTACTCATATATTATTGTTCACAAAAAATACCTATGTTGATAGTGTGAGAGAGCTTGTTGTGATGTTTATTGTTATTATTTATTTTTTAGCTCCTACTAAACTTGAATTGTTTCTATTGATATATTTGTAACTTCTATAAATTTTTTTTAATGAAACCTCTGTTAAAAAAAAGAAGGATATACTACAACCAGATTTTGTAACTATTGTTAATGTGATAATTGCTTGTTGGAGAAATGAAAATTTGAGTGTGGAGAAATTAATTGTGATATTTTATATAATTTAACAGTAAGAATGGATAAAATGATTAGTGAGTTTAATGGTGTAAAAATAGAAGAGATTTATAATATATATTTTAAAAACTGAAAATTGAAATACTGTATTATTATCAAACATAGAGGTTTATAGTATTTTACCTTTTATATTATTCTTATTTATGTTAAAACTTTGCTTGTATATTATTATTTTAACTAATAATTACACACTATTGTGATTGCATTAGCTATGTGCATTAAAATTTGATTATTTTGCAAAAGATAATTCTACAAAAAATAAAAGAAACCTCCCTCTTAACCATGCATATGCATATAAAATGAAGTGAATATGTATAAAAAATTAGCTAATGTTTCTAAATATGGTCGTTCAAAAAAAAAAGTCTCACAATTATGAAAATAAAACAAACATAAATAATTATTGCAGACAAGTTATAATGAAACGTTGAACAATGAAAGTTGAGGGAGTTGATTGGAGTGAACGGTGATGAAGTGATTGGTAAGTGGGACCAAGGGGTTAATGACAAGTAACGGGCTGATGCCACATCTAATTATCATCCCCAGGCACCTCCGTCATTATTGGAAGAGGGAAGTGTTATGTTGGGAAGCATCGATTAATAAAGTTATGGCAAAAATTTGCCTACATTCATATAATGACACGTGTAAAATAATTATTTATAATAATAAAATTATTTTTATATTTTATTTTTAAATACTATAAAGATATTCATATTTTTAATTAAGTTAAATTATTTATTTTATTAATTGAGCATATATATTTGTGCAAATGAATTTTTCTCTAAAGTTATTATTTAACATATACACTAGAGTTTATTAGTTGAATATCTTAATAAAAATGAAAAATAATGTGGGTTCAAATGACATGATAACTTGATTAGATTCAATATTGATAAGTCTGTTTATATCAATTTAAAAAATATAATAATAATAATAATAATAATAATAGTAGTGGATATTTGGGTCATTCTTAATTACCATGGGTGGGTTGTTGTGTTATTATTATTTGTTTTTTGTTGTGTTGACAACTCAATAAATATTGAATTATAATTTTAGTAGTATGTAGTAAATTAAACAAAAAAGGCCTACATATATAACTTTTTTTTTTTTATCAAATGCATTCATGTATAACTCAAAATTACATTTTGCCTCTACTTGTAGTGAAAGGGCAAGAGTGAAATGAAAATTGTGGTTAGGTGTCAAGAATGGAGCCTAAGGTGTACAAAGAGTAAATGGAAGTGATTAGGTCAGGTGGTTAGAGGACAATAATAGACTTTGATTAGGCTCGCCCTAAATACGAGATTCCAATCGAATGATTAGACCCATCATTTTTTTTTTTTTTTGCTTACCAATGTCTCTTCTACAATCATTTAGTGAAAACAACAGAACCTCACCTTCAAGTTTCAGTGTAAACAAACCATATTTATAATATATCTCCCTACTTGGATTGGTTGACTTTTTGTTTCATATACAGAAAAAATACTTACATTAATGATATAACCTATAGTAGAAAGGATGCTTGTGCGTTTGTTAGTATATGGGAAGACCAATAATTGAAATTGCGAGCCGTTAGATTACATAAATGATTAGTAAAAATTAATAATCTAATGGCTAGTATGCGAACATAGTGAACATTGACCCATTGAATCATTTACAAGTCTAATCCCATGTCACATTTCAGCCTCACCAAACGTGCCACTTGCAAATTCAGACACTTTTGTCAAAGCCAAGAGGAAATTTGGCTTCAAAATTTCGGCTGTAAGCATAAAAATCAAACAAGGAGATATCAAATATGATATTTTTTTTTTTTGTTCACCCATCAAAAACATTAGACAAATTGTGGAAAGTTTACGCGTCTTAACAATGATTTTCTTTTTTTCTTTTCAAAAATTAAGATAAGTTATATTTAATATAATTAGTTCTTAAAAAATAAAGTGCCAATTAGGTAATATAATGGTGGGTAATGATGTAACATTCATATATATATATATATATATTATTATTATTTAAAATCAAAATAAATTTATATAGCCACTCTCAATTAATTTGAGACTAAAACTTAATTGAATAAAATTATTGTAACTTTTGGTGATCCCAAATCAAACATTATGGCAAAGAAGATGAGAGATTATAAAAACTCCAATAATTTATAGAGAAGTGGAGAAGAGGTGTTGTTATTAAGCATGAAATATGAGTAAGGATGAGGAGAATGGACTCTTGGGATTTAGAAATTCCAAGAATTCCTTGGTTTCTTGGATAAACTATATGAATTATGAAAGCATGTAATAAGATTGTACCTTTAGAATTCTCATCCTTTTCAAGTTGATGTGTACTAAGAAGATAGCTTATACATCAAATCTACAATTTAAGGAGGAAAAATACGAAAACTTAGCATTAGCTTTTCTAGAAAACATGAGCTAAAATCATAGAAATGAAAGCAAATTGGCAATTGTGAATTAGTCATAATAAGTTTCAAGGTTTAAGTGTGAAATCTTTGGATATCAATAAGAAAGCTGAAATATCATAATCATATTACAATGGGTTCATGTTTAAACTTGTATTTACTTAAATCTTGTATCAGAAGTCTTTAACTTTAAAGTTTTCTTCAAGTTAGAATAAAACAAGTCTAATGATCACTTTACCAGTATTGTTGCATCACTGTAGGATCCACAACAATAGCACGAATAACATCTTCATTGGCATCAACCTATATGTGGATTTCTCCTTCAAGATTGATAAAGATAATGAAAAATCAATCATTATGGTAGCATAATCTTCATCCTACAATATCTATTTGAGGAAACGAAATTTCTCTTTATAAACGGTAAGCCTTGGGAATGCAGTATGAGAAGCAATAAATGTTAGCTTCATCAATTGAAATCTTCAACCTATTTTTCCATGATAATGGTTGAAAATTAAAACCTTTATTTGTCACATAATGTGATCATAAAGGGTTTTCCTTATTTACATATTCGAAAACTAGAATGGGAATAAGAGACTTAAAGCAACATCCCAAAAATTTGAGGACATTGTTTTATAGACATTCATTTGTGATGCAAACAGAGTCTCACTACAAATATATTGACTTTAGACAACTATGTATGTCAGTTCATAAAAGGCAAAAATTACCATGGTACTAAATATCTTTAAAGACAATACTAGATACTAGGGATAACACATGATCACTAAAGACTTGGATTCCAACTGAAATTGTCATCATCACCCTGAAACTTCTACTTTCAATCGGGAAACTTAAACAAAAGCAACATAATAATAATGAGTGAGACCCTGAAAAATAAAATACAAAATTCGTACCCTTGTTTTGGTTCATTTCAGTTATTGTGTCTTTAGAAGTCTTGCTACAATAGGAACAACCAAGACCATACATGATCAACAAGAGCAATACAGTTTATCTAAAAGCAAAAAGCATTATACAGTTGAGAGATCTATGAAGTACCTCATTGAAACTTGAATAATTGATCTCGATAAATCTCCTTAAAAGAAAACCTTGATCAATTAGAAATTGGTTATTGATAAATCTACCTAAGTTGTTTGGCCACCTCAATGATTTCTAACCTATCCTCTGAATAGTCAAGAGTACATTGGTGGATAATCATTATAAAAGCTTACAATTACTGCTCTCTTCCAAGCCATACCTTTTCTTCCACAATTTTGGTATCTAAGAGATCATCTAACCATTCATTTTTCCCCATATGTCTTTTGAAGAACTTCAGCAAGAGCATATTGTTATTTATATGACAATCAAATTTATGCAATGGATGTTTTCCTGTCAAAAGCTCTAATAGAAGTACACCAAAGCTATAAACATCAAACTTCTCATTTAACACAATAGTAACATGATATTCATGAGCAAGATGTCTAAGTGTCCCTTTAATGATATGTTTCGTCATATATGTTTCACCTTCAGGGATTAACATGGATAATGTAAGATCACTGAATTTCGCCACATAATCTTCATTTAGGAAGATTTTGCGTGGTTGGATATCTTTATATACGACAGGCCTTGCAAATGTAGTGTGGAGATAAGCAACCGCATTAGCCACATCAACAACAATCTTAAATCTATTTTTCCATGGTAAAGGTTGAAAATTGGCTCCATTGGTATTGTAAATGTAGGTATCAAGAGTTCTCTTATACACATATTCATAAACTAAAATAAGATATTAGGACTCTAAGCAACATCCTAATAATTTCAGAACATTTTTATGCAGAGTCATTTATGAACCAAACACAACATCACTAATAGAATATTTGAGACTATCTAGATATGTAAAAAATTTTTTAACAATTATTGGGCGATCTTGCTGAAAACCCCTATACAATTTGTAAAATCCTTCTTCAAAAGATACTAGATTTTTGTTGTAGTTATTTATTGCATTTTTAATCTCTTGGATAGAAAAACAATGGATAGGATTATCTTTGCCATTGTTGAAGGCAATCAATTTCTCTGATAACATTCTTCCATTTCTCAACAGTCATGTCTCATCCTTTTTAGACTTAGTAACTCTAAAGAATTAAAGCATCTTTGCCTGTCCAACAGACCCCAAATTCACACCCTTTAAATATAGTGTTCATTTAGATATATATATATATATATATATATATATATATATATATATATATTATATGAATTATAATATTTGTTTAAGTTAAATAGTTAGTCTTTTTGATGTTAATCTCATGCTAGTTTACATCTACCAAAAAAAGTATACCATGTACAGGAAAATAAGTATTTGAGAGCTTAAATATCATGCAATAAAATATAAGGGCTAATATATCATCATGAAATTAGAATATGATTATATATACATAAAATGCAAACAAATATACATGGGATTTGAATATGATCTATCATCATAGAATTTGACATCATAATAAGAAAATAATTTTAAATCATACTTTATCAATGACGAATCAGGATTTGATGGACTACTAGTGAAAAGATATCATAGGAATTGCAATTTATAAATTGAATTTGAATGCTTTATGCTGCATAAGAAAACACCAGAAGCATGCCAAAATGTTATCAATTTGACAAACATGGTGGATTACATAGAAATATACATATAAACTAGTCACCTTTTAGCTCGAAGAGATGATAAGGAGTTAGCAATATGTAAATTTAAGTTTAGTGGGCAACGAGATCCAAACGATTGAAAATGACCTTTCTCCCAATATTTAAATAGGAAAACATCTTTCCTTCCTATCAAACCATGAATTACCCAAAAAAAAAAGAAGACTACTAATAAAACTACGTGGTTACAAAGAGAAGTAAGAAAGAAAATAAGTGACAATCACATTTCTTTGTGCTTAACAAGAAATAGACCCTATTGCACAAATCTGGTATTAGGAAATTAGAGGACATTTTAATTAGTTATTGCATGTGCTAGTGCAATGGGACTTAAGGTTCACATGTTGTTGCAGGACCTGGTTCATCTAGTCTTGAAGTTTCGTCTATGCTTGTTTATGCATAACTACTTTCTACCTATTCCTTTCATCTATCCTTGTTTATGCATAACTACTTTCTACCTATTCCTTTCAACATTATCAACATAGAAGCTTAATAATAATAGAGAAATAAGAGAATCCATATTTCAAAAATTAGAATATGGTGTTGTAATCACATCAAAATAAGAAGATAAATTTAAAATCCATACTTGAAGAACAAAAAACCAGGAAGTTAACTAAGGTAAGAACATGTAGGGAATTTTTTTATATACCTAGATAGAAAATAAGGCAACAAGTTAACTAGATAAGAAGCAGTACCTATTAATTGATGATTCAATCATATCTTAATGATTCAAAATTCATTTGCTTGTATTGTAGCAGTAGAAGTCCCCAAACATAACAAAATTCAAGACTTATAGTTTATGGCTCATAAGGTCAGTTTCTTCGATGTTACCTCAATAATTTATTACAAAATAATAAAATAAATATACTCTTGAATTCTAATCCCCATAGCTCAGTTTTCATGAATAAGCATAATTATGAAATTTCAGAGTCATGTAATTGAAATTTCACAGTCATGTTTAGAGTGAGCAAACGGTCGGTTCGATTCAATTTTTACCAAAATTTAATAAACCAAATTTTTTATACTTAAAATTGAACTGTACCAAAATTTTTGAAAAAATCAAATTAACCGAACCTATTAAATCAAAATTTATTTGTCTATAAACCGAACTGAACCAAACCTACAAAAGTTTGTTTCAATTAAATTACATGTATTTTAAATATGATTCTATTCAAAATGGTTTGATTTATTAATTACTTCGGTTAATTTGATTTTTTTTTCAGTTTTTTATCTAAAAAACGAACCAAAAAATGAAAATTAATTTTTTAAAATTATAATTGAACTGAACCGATTTTATTAAAGGATCAAACTAAATTAAATCAACTCGGTTTAGTCGGTATTTTTTATTCAATCTGATTTTTGCCCACCCTAATCATGTTAGGCTTTCATTTACTTTAACCCAATCATCACAAATGTTTTTAAAAGCGAAAGTTTTAGTTTGGCCAGTACAATCGATATGATATATCCCATTCAAATAATTTCATAGTAAATAAATTTTAAAAATAAATATTAAAATAACTTTAAAAAATCTGAAAAAATATTATTAATATATAAATATATTTATAATAATTAAAAATATAAAAATAATATTGAAAAATAATTCAAACTAAATCAAACTAACTACTGATTTGATTCTCAATTTACTGGTCGAACTGGCTAACCCAATTTAATTTTCAAAACTTTGATCTTCACTAGATCATAACTTTACACTAGGCTAAGCAAAATTCACTAGGGCTAGGCATATTTTTATTTTAGTTTTCATATAGATTCAATTCAATTTAGTTTCTTTTTTAAATAATTTTATGGGTTTAGTTTAGTGCTTTTTTTGTAAAAAATTTCGGTTTAAGCAAATTGTATCAAATTGATTTTAAATAAAATCAAAATAATTTAAACCTATATTAAATCAAATCTAAAAGATTCAAACCTATTTAAATTCATTATTTATATTAAACATACATAAAATCTATTAAAAAACTTATTAATTGTATGAAAAATATGTCATAAAACTATTATTTATATTAAATATTTAATTTTTTTAAAATTCATTTTAAACCGAACCAAACTCTAATCAAATTGAATAAATTGATTCAATTTAATTTAATTCTTATATTAAATTATATATGATTTGATCCAATTCGAATTGAATTATTTCTAAGTTTGTTTTTTGGTTTTCCTTTTAGTTTGGTTTGATTTGAACCCATTGCACATCCTTACTTCACACAAATTTTATGTATTGTATAGAAATACCACATCACTAAGACTAATTAGGTGCGAGATGCATAATAATAGAAAAAAGAATGTCTTCAACTATGATGTCAATAAAGAAAAAAGAGAATCCAAAAATAATCTAAATTTACATTCTCAATGAAATTACCAAACCCTTAACACTAACATCTGAATGATAGTTTTACTATCAAAATAATAAAAAATTTTCATTATATACCCATTGTATTGTCTAGTCATTGACCAAATAATCAAAACCTAAACGCTGGTTAATCTGAATTGAGAAGATAGCTCATACATCAAATCTACAATTTGAGGAGGAAAAATATGAAAAACTAGCATGAGCTTTTGTGGAAAATACCCTTTTCAAATAAGTTGAAATTTTATAAGTAAAATAAATTAGCAGCTGTGAAGTAGTCATAATAAGTCTCAAGATTTAACTGTGAAATCTCTGGATAATAATAACAAATCTGAAATTTTCATAATAATGTTAGAACGGGTTCATATTTAAACTTTCATTTTATTAAACCTTGTATCATAAGTCTTTCACTTGAAAGTTTTCTTCAAGTCAGAATAGAACAAGTCTAATGATCACTTTATCAATATTGTTGCATCGCTGAGATTAAGTAGGATCCAAAATAATAGCGTGAATAAAGTCTTCATTGGGATTGACCTATATGTGGATTGCGCCTTAAGGATTGATAAAGATAATGAAAAATCATTCATTTTGGCAACATAATTTTCGTCCAGTAATGTCTCTTTAAGGAAACAAGATCTCTTTTTATAAACAGTTGGCCTTGAGAATGCAATGTGAGAAGCAACAATTTTAGCTACATTAACTGAAATCATTAGCCTATTTTTCAATGATAACAGTTGGAAATTAAGCCCTTTATTCGTCATGTAAATGTGATCATAGAGAGTTTCCCTTGTCTACTACATATTTGAAAACTAGAATGGAAATTGGGACTCAAAGCAACATCCTAACAATTTCAAGACATTATTTTGTTGTGATGCAAATATAGTCTCAATTCAAATATACCAACTTTTAAAAACTATGTACGTCAATTCATAAAAAGAAAAAATTGCCATGGTACTAAATAGGCTCTTTAAAGGTAATACCAAATACTGGGTATAACACATGACTGCTAAAGACTTAGATTCCAAGTGAAATTGCCATCATCACCCGAAACTTCTGCTTTCGATTGGGAAACTTAAACAAAAGCAACATAATAACAATGAATAAGACCCTCCAAAACAAAATACGAAATTCATACTCTTGTTTTGGTTCATTTCAATTATTGCATCTTAAGAAGTCCTGTTACAATAGCAATAACCAAGACTAGACATGATCAACACAAGCCGTACAGTATAATTAAAACCAAAAAGCATTATACAGTTGAAAGATCCATGAAGTAACTTAATGAAACTTAAATAATTGATCTAAAGACAATATTGTTCAAATAGAAATGAGTTGCTGATAAATCTGCCTAAGTTGTTTGGCCACATCAATGATTTCTAGCCTATCTTCTGGACATTCTAGAGTACACTGGTAGATAATCATTGCAAGAGCTTGTAATTGTTGCTTTTTTCCAGGCCATACCCCTTCTTCAACCATTTTGGTATTGAAGAGATCAACTAATAACAAATGATTTTTCTCGATACGTCTATTGAAGAACATCTCGCAGCCTAAGTGGTTACTTGTAATATTTAAGTCAAATATATCCAATGGCTTTTTCCCTGTCAAAAGCACTAGTACAAGTACACCAAAGCTATAAACAATGATCTTCTTATTGAACAAAGCAAACTCAAAACATTCAGGAGCAAGAAATCCAAATGTCCCTTGAACAACATCATTCTTTATATGGGTTTCACCTTCAGGAATTGACATGGATAATGAAAAATTGTTCAATTTCGCCACATAATAATCATCTAGGAAGATGATTGATGGTGTGATATCTCTATATACGATAGGCTTTGGGCATGCAGTATGGAGGTAAATAACCACATTAGCCACATCAACAACAATCCTCAACCTAATTTTCCATGATAAAGGTTGAAAATTAGCTCCATCGTGTTCGTAAATGTAGTCATCAAGAGTACTCGTATATGCATTTTCATAAACGAGAATAGGAAATGGGGACTCTAAGCAACATTCTAACAATTTCAGAACATTTTTATGCACACTCATGTGTGATGCAAACACAATATCATTAATAGACTCTTCGATAAAACAATATTCATATTTCTTAATAATTAATGGGCGATCTTCCTGAAAACCCTATAATATCTACAATGTACTCCTCTTCGAAACATTAGACTTTTATTATAATTATTTGTTACATTGTTAATCTATTGGACTGAGAAGTTAACGGATAGGATTACCTCTTCCATTATTGAAGGTGATTGATTTCTCTAATAACATTCTTCAATTTCTTGGTAGCCATGTCTCATCCTTCTTAGACTTAGTAACTCTAAAGCATTGAAGCATCTTTGTCTGTCCAACAAACCCTAAATTCACATCTTTTAAATACAGGGTCCATCTGGATGTACAAAAATTACTCGAAATAACTACTTTCTACCAATTCCTTTCAACATTATCAACATAAAGAAACAAGAGAATCCATGTTTCAAAAATTAGATTGTGGTGTTGTAATCACATTAGAATAAGAAGATAAATTTAAAAAGCATACTTGCAGAACAACAACTTAAGAAGTTAACTAAGATAAGAACATCCAAGGAATTTTTTTATATACCCAAAAAGAAAATAAAGTAATAAGTTAACTAAATAAGAAGCAGTACCTATTAATCGATGATTCAATTAGATATGAATGATTCAAAATTTATTCGCTGGTATTGTAGCAGTAGAAAAAGCCCTCCAAACATAACAAAATCCAGAGACTTGAATTTTGTGGTTATAAGGTGAAGAAAGTCAGAAGCGGAATTCGCAACAACAATATTATATTTGAATAGATTATTGTGATAAAATAATAAAATAAATATACTCTTGAACCCCGTATCCCTTTTGTTTTTCTTTTTTTTTTTTTTTAAAGAAGCATCTTCGCATTTCGATCTTCATGAATAAGCATAATTATGCCTTTAGAATTCCACATATCCTCTAATTGAAATTTTACAATCATGTTAGAGGCTCATTTACATGAACTTAATCATCACTATATCATAACATTAGAGCAAATTTATTTTTATATAGATTTAGTTTGATTTAGTTTTTTTAAAAGAATTTTGATGAGTTTAGTTTGATTCTATGTTTTATAAAAAATTTTAATTTAATCAAACCAAATTAATTTTAAATCAATTCAAAATAATTTAACTTTATATTAAATCAAATTTAAATAGTTCAAACCTTAAAAATTTATTTTTGTACAAAAATATATTATAAAAACTATTATTTATATTAAAAATTTTAATTCTTTTAAATCAAACTAAATTTTAATCGAATCAGATAAAATCAAATTAGTTTACTTCGATTCGATTATTATATTTGGCTTGGTTTAATTTAATTTAAATTTTTCTGAATTCAATTTTTAATATTTTTTATTTGATTAGTATAATTTAATTTCAACCGATTGTTGACCCTACTTTACACAAGTTTCTTGTATTATATTCAAATGCTATATTATTTAGATTAATTAGGTGTGAGATGTAGAATAACAGCATGAAGAAAGTCTTCAAGTATAATGCAAATCAATAAAAAGACAGAATCCAAAAAATAATCTGCATTTATATTCTTAATGAAATTACCAAATCCCAACACTAATATCTAATCGGTATTTTTACTACTCAAATTTGATACAATGATACCCACTGTATCGTCTAACCACTGGCCAAATTAATCAAAATCTGAGTGCTGGTTGTTAGATTATAATATAGTTGACCCTTAATCATGCTAATTTGTATAGTTTTTATTAATTCAAGATTACATACTTTAATTACAATGTTTTGTGTAATTGTTATTGATCCAAAATTACATACATTTAATTTAGACTTTAATTTAATCATCAACTATTTTTTTAAAAAAATTGTAACTCATTTCTACTTGTATAACTAGACCTTGTTTTAAGACAAAGAAATATAAAATTTCTTTCTCTTCTCATTTTTTTTTTTTTGAAACACAAGAAATGTAAAACTTCTTTCTCTTTTTATTTTCTTCTCTTTCATCATTGTATCTAATATTTTTAAAATCGAACTAAAGATCAAATTAATCAATTAATTGATTTGATTTGATTGGTTTGATTAGTTCAATCTATTTGATTCAATAAGATATTTTTTAAAAATTTTGTTAAAATATATAAATAATACTTAAAAATATTTACAAATTAAAAAAAGTATAATGTGATAAAGTGATGAAAAATATTTTTAATATTTAAATTTTAGATAAAATAATATAATTTTTTGAAAATTTTAAAATTTCAGAAAATGATATAATTTAAGTTCAAATCTGTTTTATCTGATTTATTAGAGGCTGATGCAACTGCTAGTATTGAGCAATAATAATAATAATAATAATCATGTGCATACATTTCAGAATTTAAAGATACATCCGAAAGTGAAATTCTTTGCAGAGTTGATGCTGCACGCTGCGAGTCACATCGGAAGGATTTAAACTAAAATTCCAATAAGGCCGTGGCAGAAGTCAACGAAACAAAACACAAAGGCATTATTTAGAAACTCATATTCTGAAAAAATTCAATTCAATTGAATTTTATTTTAATAATTCTTTTATTTAGTGATATGCTCAATATTTATATAAATTTTTTGTACTTCTAATACTTAATTTTATATTAAATTCTCTTATTTTTATGTGTGCTAGTATTAATATATGCTATTTTAATATTTTAATTAGGTTTTGAATAAAATAAAGAAAGAGGAATTAAAATTCAATATTTTAACTCCATATAGATTTACTTTAAACTCAAAATTGTATTAATTGAACAAAAAAAAATCTGAATATATACGACTTACAAGTCAGAGTTTTATAGAGCAAGTTATAATCATTTAAATGAAAAAAAGTTAATCTGACAAGTTTATAAGATATAAAAATAGGAATAAAAAATTCTTGTGATTTTTCTATTATTTATGAACACTTAATTGATACTATATGAAAAGTTTTTCTACCATTTTAATAAGACAATTTTAGATAAAAAGTTTTGGATATATAATTCTAATTATATTTAAATTAGGAATAAAAAAAGATTGTGAGCTATTTTTCTATATTCAAGAGATAACAATCCTAACATAAAAAGACAATCAAGGCATTCAACAGGAGAGAGCTCTGAGGAGAGAATTGAAGAAACCCATCAATGAGGGCTTGGTGTTAGTAGCTTCAAATAGAGGAAATTCTGCACATCAAAGAATTTTATTATTCTTCTTACTGTTCTTTTTCTTCTTCGTTTTATGTTCTTATCATAGTTTTCTTAATTTTATTTATTTTCATTATATATTAGGTTAATCTAACTAGAGTATTGATTTAACTTGATCTTGATTATTTAATTTACATGATTTGATTTTCTTTATTCATACAAGTATTTACTATTGTATGTAATGCTATTAATACTTGATCACTAGTTGATCGATAATTTGCTATAGATTGAATCCTGAAAGGGAATATCTATAAATTGAATTAGATAGTAAATATCATAAGACTATAATTTGATTCGACAAATTAGTAATTTAATTTTTGTGGTAGTTAAAAGGAATAAAAAATTATAAAAAGTTGTTGGATGAATTAATTATCATTTTTTCAGAAGTTAAGTAATTAACATTTAGCAATATTCTTGGTAGATTTGAATTATCAAATATTAGAATTAAGTAGGACAGATTAAGTGACATTAATGGCTCTGGTATTTTATCATATGGGATTTATCTTATTAAATTTAGTTTTGCTACTTTAATTAATTAATTTCTTAGTTTAATTCTCAATATCACTTTTCTATTAATTTAAGTAATAATAGGGTTAATATAATTTTGGTAGTAATGAACAATCTCAACGATAGGGTTAATATAATTAGAGTCTTAGTTTAATTATAAATATCATTTGTATTAGTTTAAATAAGAATAAGGTTAACATAAGTTTAGCAATTAAGAAATAGTTTCTATGTAAAGGATACTCTACTCATTATTTTATTACTAAACTATTTCATGACTTGCAAATTATATCTATCATTTTCAATTCTTTTATTTTTTTTTTTAAAAAAAAAAGATTTGATGAGAAAACTATAAAATTCTATATTTGGATTAACCTCTACGTGGATTTCACCCTCGGGATTGATAAAGATAATGAAAAATCTGTCATTTGGCCAGTAGTATCTATTTGAGGAAACAAGATCTCTCTGTCTGTAAACAATAGGCCTTGGGAATGCAGTGTGATATGAGCAACAATATTAGCTACATCAACTACAATCTTCAACCTATTTTTCCACGATAATGGTTGAAAACTGAGACTTTTATCCGTCTCGTAAATGTTGCATATTCGAAAACTGGAATGGGAATTGGGGACTCAAAGCAACATCCTAACAGTTTCTTTGCCTGTCCAATCCAACAAACCCCAAATTCACACCCCCTTAGATAGAGGATCCATTTAGATATATACATTTGTTTTTAGTCTCATGCATGCTAGTTGACATCTATCAAAAAAAAAAAAAAAAAAAGTAGTCCATGTACGCTACTGGAAAATAAGGATTTGAGTACATAAGGGCTAAATATGTAGACAAAAACACAAAAAAAATTTAGTAGTCTCACAGTATGGAAATCATGTACCTTTTGATTTGATGATGGCCAGCAAGGTGACGAAGTTGGGAGATCCAAAAATCTCTCTATTCCTTTAAATGCAATACCATCTGGAGAATTTTAACTATATATTTATCCCTCTTTGTATGTGCCTCACAATTTTGATCCCGAATTCATGTAGATTCTTGCATGTCAATGACTGTAGACCACATGGGCATTTAACACATCAAAAGGTCCCACAGAGAAATTTTACAGACCGAATGTTCTGAGAATCAAACCGGACAGGCCGGTCCAACTGGTAAAACTGAGAACCAACCAAGAGATTGATGGTATACAAAACCAGTTAAAATAGACAAAATTCAGCAGAATTTATGACCTAGAAACCCAATAAAACTGAGTTCATTGTTTCAACCATTTGGGAATCTCTTGTCAAACTCCCAATTCCCAATCTTTTCAATATAGAGCAACTGAGAAAAGCTAAATCGGTATATATGTCTAACTTGATCAATATGTAGCATCTGAGAAATTTTTCTTTCTGTTCTATGGCACGGACTCAACCCAAATCAAAGTTTTCTTTAAACATAAGTGGGAATTTTTGTTTTTATTTTAACTCACTTATGTGCTGGTTTCTACAAGTGTATTTTTTGCTTTAATTTAAACTTTCGTCTGTTATTTTTATGAATCTACTCGATTTTCTTATAAAATAACAGCAAAACTGTTTTTGTTTAAGCATGTATGATTCTTGACAACAAATAAGTATGGATTTCTTTTTTCAATTCTTGACTCGGCTTCCTTTTTTTAGTTCCTTGACTTGGCTAGGATTTTCATGGATGAGAATAAGTGGTTTTTTTTTTTTTTTATATAGTTAACACAAAAATTTGCAACTTTTTTTTGGTTCAAGATATGTCCAGTTTTTTGGGTTCAATGTTTGCTGAGTGAGTTCTTTTTTTTTTTTATTAAACTAATTTTTCTTTTTCATTTTATTTATTTTTAAGCCATTTTTATTTTAACTTTCAGTTCTTGATGACACAATTGTTTCTATTATTTTTTCTCTAGAATTTTATATTTTTTCTATTAATCAGATTTTATTTAAAATATATAATATAATGTTAAAGTATATTGAACCGGATTTATTGAACTCATTGGACTAGCTGAACCGGGAACTAGTCCTGAGACCAGTTCCCACACCGATCGAGTTTTGAAAACATTTTGGAGTACAACAATCCAATGACCTGAATGTCTAAATCAATGGTAAGTGCTTTCACATAGACATAAACAAATTGGATTTTTTTTTTAGAGACCACTCGAATAATAATGAACCAAAAATTCCATTCGTTATATACTCGAATAGTTTTCAAGTAAAGTTCATCAACATGACGAGATGGCTCTATCCTTGAGCATGAATAAGAGCAAGGAACATCGATTCTTGGGTTCTAGGAATTCCAAGAATTCCTTACTTTCTTGGAAATCTTATAAAATTGTACCTTGAGGATATAGCACATTCTTTCAAATTAAAATTGTTTTTGAGATAACTTTTACTCATCCAATCTAACATTTATGGAAAAAAAAAATTTTGCTAGTAATTTCTGCAAAAATACTTATTTCTCATGTGATGAGTTGAACTGATTTTTGACAAGCACTCCTGCATTTACTTTCACGAGCATGAAACTACAAAATCTAAGCTTACATGTTGAAGCAAAATTAGTGATGATTTCGCTGGAAATCAAACTACTCAAGGAAGATATCATATTCATAGTGAAAACTTGAACTGATGTCAGTAGACCATATACAAAAGTAAGCAATAATTTGTACACAAAGGACTTAGAGCAATAATTTGTACACAAAGGACTTAGTAGCTTCTATTTATCTATCTACATATTCTTGAATTCTCTTGGGGTACCGTACAAACTGATAACTAATCAAAATCTGAATGTTGCTATCGGGTAATGGCTAATGTGGAGGTGGAATGGACCAATGAATTCGCGTGAGTTCTCTTGCAACATCTGTCATTGTCGGCCTATCTGCTGCTTCCTTGCACATGCAACTAACAGTAAACGAAAATGATTCAAATTCTCACCATGCAATGTTAAGTTAGAAGCCAGGATTAACTCTACTCCCCAAGGTATTGGCAAATCAATATAAAATAGACTATATGAGGACATGTATAGATTCGGCAACGGCATTTGTACTTGAAATTTTAAGGTAACATTACAGACAAACCTACTGTAGTTATTTTACATAAAACGTGCTTCCCTGTACTGCATCAGCTACAACATGAGACTGACCATCAGGAATAGATCTTAACAAATAAAAATCCGTAAGTTTGGCAACAGAGTAAAATAGATGACGCTCTAATATCCCTATGGGTAACACCCATTGAAAAAGTATATTTATTTCCTTATTTACTAATGGCTGGTGTTCCAAATGCTACTAGTCCTTGCTTCACTACATATTTCATGTGTAATATCTCCAAGGATAACAAGCCTTGAAAGTACAGTGCAGATATGCAACTCCAGTAGCACTGTCTGTTGCTATTTTTATCCTACAATTTTTATCATAATGCCTTAGGGCGCCTCCCATATATATTGCCGGAAAATTCATCAACCAGAACTAAAAGTGTGGTCTCAAGGCAGCACCCTATAGGCTTCAACACATTTTTGTGGAATCTCATTTGCGACCCAACAACAATGTTAGCGAGAGCTGATTCATGAAATATATCGTTACTCTCCCTTGCCCTCATACTTCTTAACATAAATTGGGCAGTCTTCTAGAAAGACTTTGTACAGTATAAGCAGGATTCTATTTGCCATCGCAAGAAAATACCTTTTTGAAATGTCAATGAAATTGTACAAGTGAATGCAGATAAGCAGCTGCCCATTATTCTAAAGCCTCAATTGTGATGGGAGTATGAAATCTTTCAAAACCATCATAAGTTTATAACAATAAGAAATTGAAATTTGACAATCATGCAGCACCTTAAGTATCAAGTTAACAGTATTCTGTATAGATGGAGTTAATTTAATTATGGGCTTCCATCTGTCTTACCATACAAACTGAACACACATCAAAATCTCAATGTTCTTGGCTAATGGCTAATGTGGACGTGTAAAAGACCGATGAATTCGCATGAGTTCTCTTGCAACATCTGTTATTGTCGGCCTATCTGCTGCTTTCTTGCACATGCAACTAACAGTAAGTGTTGCAAAATCCACTAGCGATTCTTGATGTTCTCTTCCTTCTTTGGAGATTGTCGGACAAATTATTTCACTCAATTTCTGATTCTCCACATAGTGCTTGAGATGATCTGGAAAATCATCCAAATAATGAGACTGAAACCAGGCTTGCTCTTGTCCAGTAAAAAGCTGAACTAGAATCACACCAAAAAGAAACACATCAAGCTTCTCAGTTACATATCCTGAACAAACATATTCAGGTGGTGAGTACCCTGTTTTCCCACGAACATCTGTCATAACATGTGACTCACCATCAGGAATAGATATTGAGATAGAAAAATCCGTAAGCTTGGGAACATAGTCTTCACCCAATATAATAGTTGAGAGTCTAATATCGCGAAGGATAACAAGCCTTGAAAGTGCAGTATGCATATATGCAATTGCATTAGCAATATCTGCTGCTATTTTTATCCTACATTTCCATGACAATGGCATGGGGCAGGGTCCATGACTACGGCCAAAGATATTATCATGCAGAGTCCCATTGCCCACAAATTCATACACCAGAATTGGAAGTGTAGTCTCCAGGCAGCAACCTATAAGCCTCAATACATTCTTGTGGACACTCATTTGTGACCCGATAACAATGTCAGTGATAGCTGATTCAAGCAACATATCCGGATATAAATTGGCTTGAAATATTTGGGGCCCATACTTCTTAACAGAAATTGGGCGGCCTTCCATAAAACCTTTGTACAGTCGATAATAAGGATCCCATACTATTATTTGCCCTTGTTGATAGTAATTTGTTGCTTTATTAAGCTCTTTGTCAGAGAAGATACGAATAGGATTGGATTTGCCATCACAAGAAACAATCAGTTCCTCTAAAAGAATTCTTCCATTCTTCATGAATGGTGTCTCATTTTTGGTCTTTCCCTCTACCTTTAAACACGAGAGCATCTTTCCTGCCCATCATAATAAATTGCGTTAAGACTCAAACAAAGCCCATATATATTACAAAGAGTAGTACAGGTGGGAAATCATTGGCTTAATCAATTCTTCGTACTTAAACAGCACAGAAAACCTAATTGCATAAACTGGAATAGAAAACCAAGATATCAAATCAGCATGAGCTACAACAACATTAATTAATCAAAAAATTATGACTAAAACAAATTATGCTGGTGCATCTAGTGTCAGGTATAGTGTAGCTATTCCTTTATCTTTCTAGGATGATCAACTTGGAAGTTAAATATGAAAATATATGAACTAGAACAAATTAGGCTATCAGTTTTAGGATATGTGACCACTTTCCGGTTGTGGAAAATTATGCCATGTATCTGCTAGACTAATAGTTATCTGAATAGTTATACATCAAAGGAGATGATATATACATTAACCACAGAGAGACACATGGGGATTAGAATATGATGATCATATACATTAAACACAGACAGACACACATGGAATTGGAAAATCATCTATCACCATAGAATTCAACATCAGAACAAGAATATGATTTTAAATCATACTTTATCAATGGCTAATCAAGATCTGATAGATTAAAAGTGAAAATAGTGGAAAGATATCATATGAAATGCAATTTATAAATTGAATTTGAATGCTCTATCCTGCATAAGAAAACACCAGAAAGCATGCTGAAACGTTACTATCAGTCTGATAAACTTGGTAGATTGCATAAAAGTATTCATATAAACTAGTCACCTCTTAGCTCTAGAAGATATCCATACAGTTGAAAGATATAGGAAAGCATCTTTCCTGCCCATCAAACCAATATAACCCCCCCATGCCCCCCCATAAAATAAAATAAAAGCTAAAAGCAAAACCATATGCATTACATAGAGAAGTAAGAAAGAAAATCAATGACATATTTGTTTGTGCTTAACAAGAAACAGAACCCTATTGCACAAATCTGGTAACAGGAAATTAGGAGATATTTTACTAATCTTGTGGTTTCATCTATGCTTGTTTATGCATAACTACTTTCTACCTGTTCCTTTCAGCATTATCAACATGGAAGCTTAATAATATACAGAAACAAGATAATCCATGTTTCAAAAATTAGAATATGGTATTGTAATCACATCAGAACAAGAAAATAAATTTAAAAAGCATATTTGAAGAATAGCAAATCAGGAAGTTAACTAAGGTACAAACATCCAGGGAATTTTATGTACCCAGAAAGACAGTAAGCGGTAAGAAGTTAAACAAATCAGAAGCAGTACCTATTAATTGATGTTTCAAAATTTATCCGCATGTATTGCAGCAGTAGAAGAAGCCCCCCAAACATGACAATATTCAAAGAATTGTATTTCATTGTCATGAGTCATAGGTCAACAAATATTACACTCGAGTGAGTTTCTTTGATGTTTCCCCAATAATTTATTGCAATATAATAATAAAATAAATATACTCTTGATCCCCGTATCTCAATTAAAAAAAAAGTGTGTAAAAAACTTACCAGTTTAGTCGGCGAATTTTATCCGCTGTAGATGTACTGAAGAAATTCTTTCATTGGGCTTTGGGCCTATATCTCTTTCTTTTTTTTTTTTGTCTTTTCTACACTACGCCTAGTAACGGAATCCTGAAAATTGAGGCATACCTGTGGTCGCATCAGTCACAAAGAAAACTTCTTAACTAAGTAGATGACACTTGCCAAGCGTCACGCAAATTAGCAAGCAAGCTGCTGGCCTTCCTTCGCCCTTTATAAACTGCCCTCCCCTCCTAGCGTCCGTCACTCTGGTCTCCTCTCCCTTGTTCTGGTACTATCTTCTTTTATCATGTCATTTTTTTTTCTTCAATTTTTAAGTGATTAACCGACTGGTTAAAGTGCTTCTTGTGCAGCAGCAACTCAAGTCCAAGATGGATACTACTCCAATGCCACTAGAAGAAGGAATGAAGAAAATAGAAGATGCCATTAGGAGGAAGAAAATGATATTTGATGACCAGGGTATGAGGCGATTCACCCCCGCAGAAAATATGGAGATTTATAAGTATCCTTTCACTTTTGTTAAAGTTCAGTAATTCATTAATTTTCTAAGCAATGGAGTGGAGGGGAAGGGGAAGATTCTTTGTGACGTGGGTTTTAGTGGGTAGTTGATATATTGTCTATCCTTTACATGTGGTAGTTGTGTTTACAAGATGTGTACACAGAAGCCGCCTAAGGATTACTCAGATCAGATTTATGATAAGTATATGAGCCATTTAGAAGAGAGGATTATGGAAAAGGTGAGAACTTTTATGGCAAAATGACTTGTTTTAGGGGAAAGGTTCTAGCTTTTGAACCATTTACTTTTTATTTGATGAAATTTGTGTTCGTTTATGGAATAAGGTCTTCTAATTTGGTGTTCGTTTTTTCTTCTTTTTTTTTTTTTTTTTTTTTTTGCGTTTGTTGGTGTTTTTTTTTTTTTTTACCGTTTTGTGATATTAGGTAATTCCAAGGTTGTTGGGCAAACATGGTGCAGCGCTGTTAACTGAAGTTACACAATCATGGTTAGAATTTAAGGCATTTGCCGACTCTTTGTATATGCTCTTTGAGTACTTGGATCGTTACTATGTCCCTAGGAGAGGCCTTCCCACACTTGTTGATGCCCCGAGGCGTCTCTTCTGTGATCAGGTCAGGAGCAGAGCAGCAACCATGCTGCTGAAGTAGTTTTATTATTATTGTTTTTGTGGTCTAAAATTTTGGATCCTGCCATAATTTTCAGGTTTGCGAGAGGCTATATGGGAAAATTCAGAAAGCTGCAATGAGCTTGGTCTGTCCACATTTGCTTTAGTGTTCGTGTTTTATTTGTTTTTAAGTTGTCTTTGATTGATATGGTGGCAATTGGCTCGTGCACAGATTGTTCAAGATCGTGAGGGGAAGGCTATTGATCGAAAGTTGCTTAGGGCTGTCTTGGATTTCTTTCTAGAATTGGGAAGCAATGGAACCACAAATTCTTATGAAAAATTTGAGCGGATAATGCTGGCTGAAGCTGCTGTATACTACTCTGAGCTGTCCATGGAGTGGTGGTTTTGGCGTGATTCATACACGAATTACCTGCGGAAGGTCTCTATTGCTTGACCACTGGTGGCAGCTCCACAAGTCCGTTTAGTGTAACTTGTACAATTAATAAGTCATTTTCTTCGTAATGCTTCAGGTTGATTGGTGCTTGGTTCAGGAGGAAGCCAGAGCTGAGATTTTTCCAAAACAGACGACTACCAAAACAAAATTACTGGAGGTAGATGCAATTGTAATGTTTCTGGATGATGTTATATAAATATAAGATATGGTTTCGTTATGCTTTCAAAGTTTTATATCCTGTATGTAACAAAAAAAAAAAAAAAAAATATTGTGCAACAACCTGTAGTGAAAAAAGGGAAGAGATATAAATATATAATGACCACACAAAGAGATACTTGACCTTTCCTTTTAGTGTCTATTCTGGTGGTGATCAATTCATTTTCTCTGCTTTGCGTCTGTTGCAGGTGGTGAGATATATACTGCTTGAAAGAAATGCCAAGAGATTGGCTGAGATGAGATTGGCTGAGATGCCAAAGGCTAATGGAGTGAGAGCTGAAGAAGATGAGGTCTGAGTTTTTTAATTGATAAATGTTGAAAATGTTTGTAGTTAACGATGACCCAAACGAACGAGTGTTATTTGTTTTCTTCTCTTGGAAATTAGCCCAATAACATCTTGTTTCTTCTAAATCAACTCAGTTATTTGGTGCAGGAACTTGTATCAAAGTATGCCAGCTTAAGCCTCGATGTTGATAGCTCAGCTTCTGTGGCCATGACAGCTGAACATAGATGAGAGGGTTCTACTGCAGAGCACCACTTTGCTGTAGTTTTAATCTAGTACTTACTGAATTATTGCTCTGTATCTAGTACACTTGGTTGGTTTGAGGTATATTGTAAAACTAATTCTACGTTCTTGAATTATAAAATTGAGTATTTATCTTAATTTCCTATCAGCAGAATTCTTCTTTTATGAGTCAATCACACTAATGTGAAAGTTTAATATCTTTTTGGTCCATACCGGCTTTAATCTTCAAAGGTTCAGTTTTTGGCGGTCAACAATCGTCAACCCTTGTCTCCAAATATATATTTTTTTTTAGCTACAAGGCAATGAAAAAAACACGAGCAATAGCTGAGTCATACGCGTCAAAAGAGTGGGCAGCTTATGGGACATAATTGGGTGAGAAGAAACACAAAATCCACCGAGTAATAATGAAGTTTCAAAGAAGAGAGGAGAGAGGAGCCACGAAAAGAATAATTTTTAGGAAGTATAACAAAGAGATGGATTGGGGAAGAAGACAGATAATAAATGAGAGTATTTTGAGAAATAAAAATAACTAGTGGAATCTCCACGTTGTGATAATAAATTTTAAATAAATTTAATATTTAATTTATTAAATAATTAATTTAAATAATTAAAATTAATATATAAATAATAATTAAAATTTAATTATTATCTTATAAAAAAATATTATCAAGTGATGAAAACAATAAATTAAAACTTTCAAACTTATATTTATGTACAAAGTTAATTGTAACAAAAAAAATATCTATTAACTTATATTTTTAATTTTATATAACCTAAATTTAAGGAAAATTTATTAAATTTTTAATGAAATAATTCTTAATAATCAATAAAATAAATAATAGTATTTTGTAATAACAAATAAAATTAATAGATAATTACTAATTTTATACACGTGAAATAATTATAACAAAAAACTGTCTATTGATTTATATTTTCAATTTTATGCAAAAAATTTATTAAATTTGAACAAAATAATTTCTGACAATATATTATATTATTATTTATCTTTTTATACTTAAAATTTTAAAATAATTAATAAAATTAATTTAAATCTTGGTTCTTTCTTATTATTTTTAGTTTAAAATTTCTAATTTTCTTTTTAGAAATAGATTAGAATTTTTAATTTTAATTTTCTAATTCTTCATTCAAAATATTTTGACTTCTTATTTAGAATTTTGTAATTTCTTATTTAGAATTTTACTTTTTACTTTTTTTAATTCTCTACTTAGAATTAATTTATAATTTTTTATTTTTTAGAATTTTAAATTTTTTATTCAAAATATTTTTTATATGATCTTGACTTACTAATTAGAATTTTTTCTTTTTTAATTTTTAAATTTATACTTTTAAAAGTTCTTTTTATTGAATTTAAATCTCTTCTTATTCAGTATTTTTACTTTTTAAGTATCTTGATTTTCTATTTAAAAGTAGTTTAAAATTTTTAGTTTTTATATCTTTCTAATTTTTATGTTCGGAATGTCTTGATTTCCTCCTTAAAATTTTTACTTTTTAATTTTTTTAATTTTCAATTTAAAATGAGTTTAGAATTTTTATTTTCAAAATTTTTTAATTTCCTATTCATAATATTTTTTATACAATCTTCACTTACTAATTAGAATTTTAATTTTTAGATTTTTTAATTTTTAATTTAGAAAGTTTTTTTTATTGTAGCAATTGAATTTTTTAATTTCTATGTGACAATTTTTTATAATATAATATAAAATAATGACATGTGATTATATTATACATAATTATTTGATAAATAATAAATAGTAATTTAAACAAATTTTAAAAGTGTAATTAATAATATATATTGATTAGTGATGACAATTTGGGAAAAATACAATCTCAGGTTGTCATATATAGGTAAGTACTCTTTGGGCCTCTGGTCGACCACCATATATATATATATATATATATTCCATCAGCTAATTTAGTCAATACCTCATTAACGCGTATGTTTCTGGCCGATTAAATGCATCATGAGGGCCCTGAACTATAGCTATTTCTACAATTAAGTTCATAAATTTTGATTTGTCGATATTATGTCTATAGATTTTTATTTTTAGTGGATTTGACTTTTTTTTAATAAATGTTTCATGAGAAATGAGTGAGTGTATGCACATATTGTTAAATATGAGTTAAGAAGAAAGTGATGTAGTTTTTTCGTGCTTTTTGCCTCCTATACAATTTGCACTTCTACTATTAAGTTATTGCTCATTTTATATAATTTAACTTTTTATTTTGATAAATTTTATAAAATTTAAAAAAATATTTTGAATTTAAAAAGAAAAATTATTTTTAAAAATAAATTAATCTTTTTTATCATAAAATCATTGTTTATTGAATGATTTTTCTAAATATGTTAAATATTTTAAAAGAATGTACTAATAATATTTTTTTATCAAATAAAAGAAGCATTATTTCACTTGAAAATATTAACATTATATTTATATTTTATTTCTCATAGTATATAATATACATTCAATTATCAAATTACTAAATTATCAATAACGATAAATACAACTAAATACCTAATAATTTTGCTAATGTTTTTCATTTGATCCAAATTCAATTGGATTGAAATTTTAAAATTTTAAATAGGCTAAAAAAAATCAAATATTTTTATAATATTATCCTCATTAGATATTCAGTATTAATGATTTATAATAGAATTTAAAATTCTCATAATATATAATATAATCTCATCAAATAAAAGAAAATAATAAAATTTTGACAAAAATAGATCTATTTAAATTATAAATAACTCTCTCTATTTAAAAAATAAATTCAATAACATATTGTTTTTTAATGCATTGAATATAACAACATATAGTGAAAATAAATCTCTTTTAAATAATAAATAAAAAATTTTAAACATACACGTATCAAAATATTATAACTTTTTTAATATGTATTTGAACACTAGCATTTCACTAATTGAGTATTAGTGTTTTAATTTTTTAGGTGACATAAAAAAAATGATATGTGAAAATATATTTAATAATGAGACTAACTTTTAATATTTGATATGTTTTAAAAAATAACAAATAAATAAATAACAATATATATATATAACACCATATGAAAAAATTTATTAATATTACCATAATAAGAGGAATGATTTTAGATAGAGGGTATAGAGTGTTTGATAATTATTATTTATATGAATGATATATTTTAAATTAATTTCTAAGTGATAATTTTATATATATTGGGATCAATGAAATTTTCAATATATTTAACTATTAATATTCTAGCTCAATTTGATTATTTAAAAATTTCTATCTTATCAATTTGATTATTTAAAAATTTCTATCTTATTTTGACTTAATTAAATTGATCAATTTTTCATATTTGAATTGATAATTTTTTTATTTATTAACATTTTTTTCATATTTCAATTTTTATTTGTTATTATCAAAATGTATTTATATGAAATATATTTAGAATCTATTCAAAAAAAAGAATATGCTTGGTAATATACCCTTCATTAATGCTTTTTCATTTGTCGTGAGTCAATTGTTAAAAAGGGTGAATCAGCTAAAAATAAAAGTTTAAGGGCTTAATGTGGACAAGGCAAAGTTCGTGGGCTCAATAGCTAAAATGGGGAAGTTTAGGGCCTCAGGATACATTTTGCCGTTTCTGGCCTCTTGAATTTAAGAGGCGGGAAAACCAAATTAACCAAAAGTCCATCACTTTCCTACATAATTTCGACAATGCCATCCGCCTGTACAATCCCAATACAACAACAGAGCAGGCCTCAAGTTCCAATACGCTCGCTCCGCAATCCTTGTAAGGTTTTATTATTACTTGTCGATTAATTGTTTTCGAATTTTAAATATCTTGCCCTATTTTCTCCTTTCAATTAGATGCTCTCGCCTTCTGTTTGGCTGCCTAGATCTCAGAGATCGTAGAAGTCGCTTGAAATTCTGCGCACGAATTCTTCGATTAGCATATTTGATTGGTTCCTTATAAATTACACGCACGATAATGTGATACATATTGTCTGTGTTAGGCGATTACCGGCTTTATTGAATGCTTTGGTTTTCGTTGTCTTAGAGATGAATTTGTTTTGAGCCATTAAGTAGTTGAGGATTGTCGATATTTTGATAAGGGAGAGAGATTATGGAAGCAGTAGAATGCACCCCGCAAGATTATAGAAAGATGATATTTGAAGAAGCAATTAGGAAGACGAAGAAGATCATAGAAGGACATCTGGAAACCACATTTACGATTGAATATCAGAGGTTTCATCTGTATCCTTCTATTGCTGTAGAGTTTTCTTCATCAATACGTATTATATAAGTTTCTCTACAAATGTGTTTGGTCAATGATCGATGTTTAGATGGATCATGCATGAGATATCCTTCACTACATTGCTAGATGCGTCTATGAGCTCTGCACTTTGCCTGGGTCCTTTGATAGTTCGAAGTGGATATACGAAAGGTTTAAGAAGACCTTGGTGGAAAGTCTCATTTCAATAGTAACTTTCTTTCTGATGCTGAACAAATTGATTTTGTGTATTTGTTTCATTGGCTTTTGATGTGAGTCTAATTGCACAGGATGAACTCTGCAATTAGTTTCACTTTACTAAATGTGATGCCCGTTGTTGGGAGAACTTGTCCTAATGTGTTCAAATTGCAGGTTGATGACTAGGTGGCTATGCAAATTTTGCGAGCATCTTGATCGTCACTTTATCCCCGAGTACATGAAGCTTGGTTCACTCAATAATATCTCGCTTAATTGCTTCAGAGATCTGGCATGCAGAATTTGCCACATTCTTGGCGTTGAGTTATTTCTCCTTGTTGCGTAGTGTAATTCTACATATTGCATTATTTTTGTGCCTTTTATGTTGCTTATCATTTTCAATTGTTCTATGTTAATGTTGCTATACTAAATTTAAGGTTTTCAGGGAGTTATATTCTAGTTTCTGGGCAGCTGCAATATCATTGGTTTGTAAAGATGCCTTACCCTATCAAGGTTTTGAAGTGTTTTGTCATACTAGCATCATAACTCTTGTGCAGATCAATCAAGAGCGCTTGGGATTGCACATTGACAGGGATCTACTTAAGAATGTTCTTCTTGTCTTCATGGAAATCTATGACTATAAAGGAGTAAGCTATTATGATGATTTTGAGAGGACAATGCTTGAATAGATTGCTAGTTGCTACTTTCAATTGTCTCAGCAGTGGCTTGTTTCTGATTCATCCCAAGATTACATTCAGAAGGTTTTCTCTATAGTCATGATTTTCTTTTTAAACGTATATTACTTAAAATCAAACACTTCCTTTTCTTCCTATTCTTTCCAATCAAAGGAAGTAAGATTAGATTCTTCTCTTTACTTTTTATCAAGAGCACTTTGAAATTATTCTATTGATTTTTCAGGTTTACTGGTGCTTGAATCAAGAGAAAGGAAGAGCTAGTTACTACTTCCCCTCCATCGCAGAATCCATTCTAATAAACGTAATCTATTGCTTTTAGATCTTGTTCATCCTGTGGAAATGGATTAATAATTTTCTGGATGACTACTACATTTAAAAACCACAAGTTTCAGTGAAATGTTAAGCTTTATAAACTTCAACCTTGAGATTACGACTATCTGTGATTCCTGCCCTTTCTGGAAGTTCCAATTTTGACTTCTTTTTTAGGTCAGTCTAATAAAATTTTTAAAACAAAATCTAACCAGGGATATTGGCTTGGGATTCTGGCAAGTTTTATTGTTCAACTTATGCAGATGGTTTTCATTTGATGCTTATATTATGTTTTTACATTAACTCACTGATCTTTGTTGTCATGGAGCATTATGTGGTTAGGATATGGCGGTCAAAAAAAAGGCAGCATTCATGGAGAAGGAAATTTGTCTGATTGCTCTGGTATTATAACTTCATAGTCCATTTAGACTGCGCTCGTTATGTTTCCTTTGCAGGTTGTTAGATGCCAGTTACTGGACAAAAACAGTGAACGAACTGATCGAAAAGCAGAAGGCTGGGAAGTTACTGGACAAAACAGTGAACGAGCTGATCGAAAAGCAGAAGGCTGAGAACAACGGACTGGTAACAGATTTTCAGGCGTACATAAATCTTCCAAGTTTTTTGTATTTTGGTTACTTGCCAATGTCACTCATATCCTTGACACTGGTGTCACTAAGTTGGTTAGCATAAAATGCAAAAAATTAAAGGCTGATTGAGGGGATGCATACACATAAAATACTGGTCTGAAGAAATGGATTGCTATCCAACTCTCTTATTATGACAATGGACTCTCTTTGGATAGACACTTTTTTTTATTTTTTTGCAATCATGTTCTTTTCTTCTAAAGATTTAAACTCAGAGTTCTAGTATGAGGAGGCTAAGCTGATCTGACTTCCACAGATTATCAAAAGTTCTTCACCGTCATCACTAATTAAGCCTTTTGTCTTTTTGTGTCCAGTTCCTCTGAAAATATAGTCTGACTAAATATATGGTTAACTATGGATTATTGCAGGAAATGTTGTCAAAATTTGTTGGCATGGCTCTTGAAGAAGGAAACTCAGCATCAGCAACAAGAGAATTGTTTTCTGCTTTATTGGCAAGTTCAACTCGGTTTTGCTGAGTTTGATATATAGTGTCAATGGAAAATTTTTGTTACGGTATCTCCTTTTGCGTTGTGGTAGTTAGTAACTGGAAATTGAAGACCAAATTATGATGCCTTCACAACATAGCTGCCATTGCCTAACATACTTTCCTTTAGAAATTCATCGTTTTGAAGATGCTAGGTTCATGCATCTTTAATTTTTTTCTCGGTCTTCAAAAACATTTTAATTTTGTCTCTCTTCCAAACATTTTAATTTTCTTTCAGATTGATAACATGCTTAGTTGTTGATTAGCAATTGTAAAGAGTATTTTGACTCACCACATCTAAAGAAATACCTAGAGCAGCAGCCATCTTAATGTTTTGAAAGTTATTATGGTATAGGGTAAAAACTTCGTCTCCTTTTTTCTATGCTATTTTTCGTCTACTTTACAGAATGTTGCAGTTCCATGTAATTAAAATGAAGACAATAAGTTGAAGATGGTGTATTATTGTCGGGTGTACAAGATTCACGATTCAGGTTTCAGTAAGCAATAAGCCTTAGAGAATGCAAAATGGCAGGATTATCTAAAACTGCACTAATGTGATGCAGAACATATTTTAGACCTCATATGCTGAGGATGGCAATTAAGTCTATGGTTTATCTGAAACACTAAAACTGATTCAATCACTATAAGAAACTAACTATCCAGAACTCTGGTCACTTCTATGGATAGTGCAATCA
Source organism: Omphalea diandra (assembly GCA_949677035.1). Classification (NCBI taxonomy): domain Eukaryota; kingdom Viridiplantae; phylum Streptophyta; class Magnoliopsida; order Malpighiales; family Euphorbiaceae; genus Omphalea; species Omphalea diandra. The sequence continues at coordinate 51,565 of CATIWR010289214.1, forward strand.
GACCTCCAAATGGTGGATTATGCTGATTCACAAAGATTGAGATTTGGTATATTGTTTAAAGGATTATTGGAGAAAATTGAAATAAGTTGGCTTAATTTTGGTGGAAATTCTTTTGTGACCTTGAGCTTACAATTACAAAAGTTTATCAAGCTAGAAGAACTTGTAAAAAAAAAATAGCTAAATGATACAGAGAGAAGCATAGACGATACTAGATTTGAAAAATATAAAAAAAATTCTTAATGAAAAAAAAATTAATACTATAATATTGTTAGTTATTGATCGTAAATGAAAAATCTAAAAAACAGTCTCAAGAAACCTAAGACCTATTTTTATTCCTTAACCAGCTAGAATTTCTACTTTAATTATTTTTTCATAGTTAACATGAAAATATCTTGCTCTAAACAAGTGAAGAAAACCTAAAAATCACTAAGAAAACTTAACATTTTACATTAAAATTCTAAATCCGGATAGGAATCTTTTTTAAACTAGAGAGTAATAAATAATTAAGAAAAAAAGAGGGGAAAAAAAATAATAGAATACTGCTATGATATTTTTGTAATTAAAATTGAACTCTTTCTAATTAATTCCTCTAATGTTTCATATGTTTGTCGATGGTTTGCTTGATTCTATGAATTGTGAAAGAAAAGTGATTTGAGAATGTTTCAATTGTGTTGTTTGATTTACAGGGTAATATTGCATTGTTAAAAAGTTCAATTTCTAAAATGGTCATTTCACACTTATTTTCTATAAAAGTGGAGGAGTATCTTTTTAGACCTCAAGAACTTTGAAAATTATTTTCTTATGATTATAGAAAAATTTAAAAGTAGATATACAAGGTAATTTGGCACTAAATAAGCCAAATTAGACAAGGTCTATCTTAATTAGAACCCATAATTAATTTTGTTGTTAATTTAACAATTTTAAATAGTTGAGGGATAAATTAGTCTTTGTACTTAAACAGCGTACCATTTTAACGGTGTCGTTCCCTTCCCCCCCCCCACCCAAAAAAAAAACAGAAAACAGTAAAAATAAAAAAAAAATTAAAAAGGGGAAAAAAAAAGGCTCTGATATTCGAATTGGTAAAATTTGTACATATTATCGAAGGCAGCTCAGTTAGGGCTACTGAGTGAGCCATGGCCGATTTTCAGACCTCAACTCATAAAGCCAATTGGATCTTCGCTCCTCAACAGCTGGTAACTGATATCTCTTTTGATTTCCTGAGATGCCGCTGCATTTATGTTGAAACTGAAATCCCATCTCAGTTATACTCCGTTTGATTGCCTGGAAAGTTAGGAAAGAAACGCAGGGAAAAAAAAAAAATTAATTTCATGTTGTTGTTTGTCTGTTCTTGAATACAGGTTGAGAAGTACAAATTTACTAATCAAAGAGCCAAGCAAATGCTAGAGAAGGTATTTTGCATTTTTCTTTTTTGCCCCCTCTTATTCATTGTTATATAATGATAATGATATTTATTTAGTTTATGATTTATGTTTTGAAGTATGGAGCAACAAAGTTGGAGGTAGATGTTGATGGTTCACTGTCGTATCCTGTACCTCTAGTTAACACAGCAGATAGTGGTATATGCTTTCCGCTTTTCGTTATGATTGTTTTTCTTTTAAATCTTATGATTATTTGTTCACTAGAGATATGCCTGCTTAATCAAGATTTCTAGGAATGTTTTTTGTGATATATATTTATATATTTTCATTAATGTCAGCTGATAAGTATTCTCGACCAAAAGCAATCAGTGTTGAAGAAGAACAATTTATGCGAGTATATTATGAGTTTAAGCTTCGAGAAGTGTGCAGTGCATTTTACTTTCCTCATAAAATTCAGGCAAGTCATTCTTTTTCCTTATAACTGGGATTATAGTAATTTTCCATGAACAGGCAATTGACATGTTGTGAATGGTTTAGTAGGTTTTATTGATGTCTTCCTGGAATTTCATGTGTTACAGGCAACAGCACTCATATATTTTAAAAGATTTTATCTTCAATGGTCGGTGATGGAACATGACCCAAAACATATTATGTAAGATTTGTTAAGATTTGTTTCATAACTATGCAAAGTTCACCAATGCCCATCTGAGTCGTACAAATCCATTTGGCATCCTTCTCTTATCATCATAAATTACCCTTTCATAGAATCCTTACTTTTTGCTTGATAGTGTATTGCTAACTTCAAATTTCCTCTTTGCATTTTCAGGTTGACCTGTATATATGCAGCTTGTAAGATAGAAGAAAATCATGTATCAGCAGAGGAGCTTGGTAAGGGGATTTCACAAGATCATCAAATGATTCTCAATTTTGAGATGATAGTTCTTCAGGCATGGATATGGCGCTTATATTACTGCTATCCCATATTACTTTTACTTCTGTTTGTATTAAACATAATCTCTACCATGCAGAGTTTGAAATTTGATCTTATTGTTTATGCACCATATCGTTCAGTTGAAGGTTTTATCCACAGCATGGAGGTTAGTTTGGTTAACTATTTCTTTTGTTTCTCCCATGCATTTTATTCTTTTCCTTATTCACATTGTTAAGTTTTTGTTTGGAGGTTAGTTTGGTTAACTATTTTTTTTCTTGATCCTACTTGTTTTATTGTTTTTTTATTCACAGTGCTAAGTTTTTAATTTGGTTTGTTTCTATACTTGCTTCAACCTAATCTTTAATTCTGTGTTTCAATTATTGATATTTAATGTTGGCTCCTTAGGATTTCTGTCATGCAACAGATGACCAAATTCAACTGCTAAAGGTAATTCCTTGTATTATTATGACTGCGTAACACGTTTGGGTATTATTTTTTTATCACTTCATTTTTATTTAGGAGATAATTCTACCTGTCAGGACCTTAAATTGAATATTTGGAATCTTTTCTGGAAATGCCTGAAAACACTGATAGAATTGAAATCCCATAGTCGGTTGCATATGATATTTCTCTTGTTTGTTGGGATGAGTTAAGATTTTATCTTATTCTGATGTGGCTCTACTAGCCTTGATATCGGAATTTTATCTGATCGATAAATATTTTGTAGGATTTGCAAGCAACTGCAATAGCTGAGGTTGACAAAATCATGCTTACTGATGCAACTCTGCTTTTTCCTCCTGGGCAGGTATTCTATAAAAAACTTCTCCTGGTTTGTTGATTTTGAGCATAAATGCTCTTTTTTCTTCTTGGTAACTCAAATTTGCGTTAAAAAAATAAAAGCCTACAAATAAGCAACCAACCAAGACAAACAGCTAAAGTCTGACATACCATCTTTGATCCAACTCAAACCTGAAAGCCTGTGAAAAGAATCCACATAACCAGTATAGCTATTCTGAACTTGAGAAATTTCCTGATAAATTTTTTAATTATAATGGAAGATCCTTTTGCAAGTAGCAGACAGTTTTTATTTCAGATTTAAATGGGTAAAACTTCATAATTTGAGAAAGTTCTGAAGATATCATGTGCACTACTAAATTCATTTTTCCATTGTCTTCCAGGTTACTTTCATCATTTCAAATTAGTGCTAGGGTATTGTCCCAAGTCTATGTGGGAAATTAAATGGTTGATTTTATTTACTTTGGCATAAGCTGTTTTGTCATTCCGCATGACAGCAAAATCTCATTTGACTTTTACTGATTCATCAACTTCACGCAGTTAGCATTGGCTGCTTTGAGAAATGCAAACAAGATGCACCAGGTTCTGGATTTTGAAAGGTTAAGGATAATGATGGTTATTTTCTGCCGATTTCCTTCTCCCTTCCCTTCTTCTCTTTCTCTCTCTCCCACTCTTCCCTTCCCCCAACCCCTCCCTTGTGTATGTGTGTTTGGCGACAATTTGATCATTGTAGTTTTGGACTTATTGGTTGCATTGAGATTGATAGCGGCCAAAACTTAGTGAAATAAATGGAAATTCATTCAATACTTTGCTTACTTCTTTGCAGATACCTCAGGAACATTCTTGCTCGTCAGAACTCTGCATCTACAATTTCAGATCTCATTGAATCTATAGAGGCCATAGATTCTTGGGTATAAATTTATCAATGTAATCTCAATTTGAATTTGCTGCAAACTTCTTTTGTATGACCCCCCTCTGATAAGCTGATTGTGTACATGGAGGTGGGAGAAGATTATTTAGGCAATGTCATATAATTCAATTCTCCAATTCGTATTTACAAACATGATTATTTTCATGTTGTATTTGTTATTGCATCCTCTCTTATTTTTCTGCTTGTTTTGCATCTAGGTAAAGAGCTACAAGTTCCCTACTGAAAAGGATATGAAGCACATAAATCGGAAGCTGAAGTCTTGTTGGGGTCACAGCTCACATGATGAGTATGTCCTATATACTTCACACTGAAACAACCATCGGTATATTTCCTTTGTTGCTTTTTTTATATTAATGTTTTCTTGGTTGACAGGAGTAAGAAACGGGAAAAGAAATCAAAACACAAGTCCCATAGGAGTTCAAATGAAATACAACAACATGGCCCATCCTTTGCATAATTGTATGTTCTAAGACATGTTGGGATTCCACTTGTTTAAAATGTTTTGTCTAGTTGATCACCACTTGGGTATGATTTTGCTTCTTTTTTTTTTTTTTTCCTGAAAGAAGAAAACTAGTTCTCAAGTAATTTTTTTAGAATCTTCATACCACAATTTGGCATATCTTGGCTGGTGTTTCTGTTTGTACGTTGGTTGCAAGTGATTTTAGATAAATGGATCTTCAATCTTTTGCCGGTAAAGTTGATTGTGGCTCAGAAGACAAAGGAAATTTTGATGCATTGAATGGACATGAATACAATACCATTATTCTCTATGGATCTTATGTATTTGTGAGGAAAATCTGTGTTTTGCTGCAAAGAGATGCAAGTTGCATGATCCCACTTCGCAAAAATAACTCTTAATTTGATGTTTTGTAAATTTGTAGGAATGAAGGTTCTTTATTTATTGATAAAGAAACTTTTGCACAAGGAATGTTTAATTCCACAATTCTTTTTGTCTGTGCAAAAAATTTGTTTCAGCAGTTATTTATTTGGATCCCGAAAAGGAAAATTGGAAGGCAACACTTACCCGCTGTTTAGCGCCTTAATACCCATTGCGTTACAAATAGCATGCATTAAGTTGTAATTCTCCATTACAGTGAAACATTTCTTCTTTTATCCCTCTGTTTAGCCTCTGTATGATAATTCACTAGTCGCCATTAATATTTTATATGGTGGCCAGGCAAGTCATTTTCATGACTACTGAGATTTATATGTTTTTTGCACATTCTTCATTATCAAGACTTAGCAATTTCAGTAGCAGCAAAGTCCAGTGACTGATATTAGATTAGAACTGATCTGGCGCTCAGATGTTACCTTCTCGATGACCTCTTCAGGATTTGAGGTTTGGTTGAAAATGGTTCTGAGACAAAGCGACTGATATTTCACGAGCCCTACCAGTTGAATCTTGTCCTCCCAAGATCATTGCTAAATGCCAACCGAAAAAATAGGTGGATTTGGATCACAGTTTCTACAGAACTCGTTGCTCCAAATAGAAGCTCTTCTTCCAGGGACTGGTCCCACGAAGACCTGTGCTTACTGGACGGTGACGTTTTCCACCATACGAGAACTCGTGCTTCATAAAATATGTCCTTGCTAAAGAAAGAGGAGGCTTCGCACAAATAACAACATTGTTATACTCAATAACCCTATCACTATATTTAATTTATCAGAGGTAATCATTTAATAGTTGAGTGTTTGTTTTACAATGTAAAAATTTAATCAAGAATTTTCAAATTTTATTGTGTCTCATAAGAGTTAAAAATTCATTCTCCGTAAATATTTTGAGACATATATCATACATCCAACTTAACACAATTTTCGCTGATTTAGGAAACCGTGGGCCTTGGCTTAATTTTTTTTTTTTTTCAAACCTAGGTTACACAGTCTCAAGCAGTATTTTTAGATTTTGGATTGGACTAGTTAGTATAACTGAAAATTGATCGATAAGTTAATTTGATTGAAATTAAACTTAAAATTATTAAAAAGTTAATTAAAAACAATCAATCAAATTAAATCAGTTGAAATTAAAATCATACAATGAGGCTCTATATTAACAGGATTTATAATTTTCTCCCTCCCCATACTTACAACTCTTCTTATAACTAATTTGTTAGGGTTTCTATGGGAAAATTTAACCACTCAATGCCATCCAAAAAAATTAAAATTAAATTATTTTGTATAATAATTTAAAATTTTAAAATTATATTTTTACTTAAAATTTAAATATTATAATTTTGTTATTTTATTATATTATTATTTTTTATTCTTAAATATTTTTATATATTTTTTAATTGAATCAATTAAATAGATCGAATAAAAAACTATTCAATTTATTAATTTAATATCTAATTTGATTCTTAAAATACTAATTTCAAGTAATACCAACAAAAATTGATCCTTTAAGCATGGAGGGGGATCTGCTACAGCAATCGGTGGTATAGTAGACGAGAAGGCCAGATAAATGGTGATGTTGATTAGGGGCGAGGAAAAAATGGACATGAAAAAATTAATCGGATCGATTTAATTTGATTGGTTTGGTTTAATTTTTTAATAAAAATCAATTCGATTCGGTTTTTATTTAAAAAATTTTGATTTTTGGTTTTATTTTTTTATAAAAGACCAAACAAACTGAAATTACTATTAAATCATACTAATTTTAATTGGACTAAATTTAAAATATATTTAATGTAGTTAAATCGAATTGAATCAAAATTTTATAAGTTCAATTCAATTTGGTTTGATTTGTATATCTGTAAAATTTGATTAAATCAATTTTTTCAAAAATTTTGATTATATTCAATTTGAAAAATAAAAAATTCAATTTAAATAAAACACTGAACCGACTGTTTACACACTTCAAATGATGGTGACTTTTGACTCATTCACAATGATAAATACTTCAACAAGAAAAGCTTGTGAATATCTTTTTCTGTCTTTTAATTGGGATGAATTTTACACGAGACTTTAGATGCGAATTTGCTTTAAATGAATTTAGAACAAAAGATAAGGGACAAAATAGGCAAAAAAATTAATTTTGTCCTTAAATAAATTTTCCGAAATACTTTGAGGGGCAAACGGATCTTATGCCAACAAAAGGTAAAGAACAAAGACGAATTTTTGTGTGAGAAATTCCAGTTAAAAGGCCGCCGCTCCAGTGAGAAATAACATTTAAAAATAGTGTAACCTTACAAGCAGTGCGAAGTACCCTCTACTCCTCCCCCTCTCCAATTGCAGCTTAGATGGCGAGTGTAGTCTCACTTAGCTTATCGGTGCCTCTGTCTGCCCCAAAATTCTCATTACAGGTAATTCAACTATATGTCTTTTGTTTCCAAGTTTGAGTTATTGTGTTCTTATTGCATTTCGTTCGATCAATTTAGCAAAACCTTTGTGAATTGAAATTTTAGCCTACAGTTGTTGAACTTGTTAGTTAATTTGAACTTGGTTTAATCCAAAATTAGCATTATAGAGATTTTTCAGCTGATAATTTTAGGTCTGAAACCTGTGCTAAAGCTCCTGTAATCAATGCCCGGGCGGGGGCATTTATTAATAATGCGAGCCAATTTTGCTACGTTTTGGAAAATTACTATATATATCATTTTCCTGTTTCTTTTGCAAATGACACTATCATGAGTCCATTGAATAGAGGGTTATAAAAAAAGAGGGAAAACTTAAGAGAATTAGAGTTAAGATGTTGAAGTTTGGTGATGAGATCAAGAATGATGTTTCTGAGATTATTATGTCTTTATTGTATTGCATTTGAAATCAGTTTTATAGATGATATAATACTATGTGGAAAAAACTGGCTTTTATATAAAGATGGTTAATGTTGGTCAAGACTTTCTCTTCTAGGAATTACAACTAAGGAAAGTATCTCTAGGTACATTTTCAAGCCAAGCAACCATCAGAATAGGTATTATTATTATTATTTTTTCTTGTAACAGTCCTCTTGCTTCTTTTATTTATCTTTTTATGCTGCCTGCTGGAAACATTGAAGCATATGATCATTGTATTCATCATATTAAGTTAGGATTGACATATCATCATAATTTGTATTTGTTGGAGAGATAACTCTTAATATTCTGAGTTCGAGTTCATCACTTTAAGATTTGTTTTTTACACGTTGGGTTTGATGCAAGTTAATAAAGTTTAAGGCCGGAACTTTAGCTAAAAGCGCATAATTAAGTTTGTCAGCTTCCCTGCATTTCATCTCTGAGATATAAAGAAATCGAAACCGTGTCTTATAAAATTAAATTGTTCTTTACTTTTTACTTTCATTTTCTTCTTGCCATGGAGACTGGGGTTTGACTCTTGCATGGTTTCGATGGGTTCAGGCCTGAATCCACCACTATTTTGAGTTTAATGGACTGGCACAGAGCCTGTGATTATATACACAACAAATAGTTGGGGTAAATTGCAACAAAAATTTTCTCATTCATCTTCTGATGTTAACTAGGCTGTTCTACCAAGATGCATAGTCCAAATCTTCTTTTAATACTTCAATCCACCTTTTCTGTTGTGCGTTTTTCTACATCTGTCCATTGGTTTCAGTAGCCTTGGCCATATTTCCTTTAATGATATTAACTCATTTCATCTTTAATCAGTGTTGCTAGCATCATTAGTAGTGTTAACTGAAAATTTGCATCACTCTGTTGAGTTTGGAAGGCTTTTTTGTTTTGTCTTTCTGGGTAAGCTTCCAAGGTTAACAAAATGGATGGATTTGTGATTCCATTGTAAACATATAGTCAAGTACACTTATATTTACATGTAAGCCTCCTTAATGCCAAGTTATATGGTGGCATTTGAATTTTGTTTGCAGCATCCAAACTTCTTGCTCCCTGCTGCCCAAGTAGAGAGAGATTTTCTGTGAGGAGCTACTGTGGATATTTAACTCCCTTAGATCATTGTGGTGAACTTGTTTCTTGCTGTGCAGATGTAGCTTCCTGTACTCGCAAAACAATGATTGGCTATTGGGTGGGACCTGATATTGATGATGGCTGGGGATTTGTAGAAGCTTTTGTTAATTGAATTACTTGATTTCAATTTTTTTATGAATTGCTTCTCAATTGTTTGCATTGCTTATTTAATTTCGCTTAACTTTCTACAATCATGTTGAATGTGAATCATGATGATGTATCTTTGTTATACATGTATGCAGTACCAGAATTGTCAAACCATGGGGGCAGTTTGTTTCTCCGTATTTAAGACTCCATCAGTCCAAAGAGTTGACTTGATTAAATATCTTCTAGGCATATCCTAATGACTGCTTTTTCTATCATATCTTATATAATGCCTTGTCATGGAAACCACTAGGCATTTGAGTGCAACTCTTGTAACTTCTGGAGAGGTATTTTAGCTAGTGTGACTTGAAACTTTTGTGTGGGGGTATTTTGTTTTTGCCCAATCCTCATTCACGTTCACCCACCCACCCCACAAACAGAATGACATTGGTTTCTTAGCATCCATTGTCATGCATAGAACATCTGTTTCTCTCATCATGTGTGCTTGAATTGGTACTTTTTGACTTGCATGAATCATTTTCCTGGACCATTAAGCTGCTGTATTGCAACAGACAATCCTTGATCCCCTTTCCCTCTGTCATGTAAAATTGGTGCAGGACTTGTGGTCCAATGCAGGTTTTGGTTGTCAATGTTGCCAGGGCAGTGCATACAGGTTATGAAGCTTGATGCTGCAATTCCATGGTCAGAGCTCATGGAAGCAGTGTGTATCGTGAAATCATTCCGTATCGATAAGACCATTTCTTTACCGCACTGTATTGATATACTTAATCTGGGAGTTTTTAGTTGATCACTTTCATTTTATCAAAGAAAACCATCATGTAATGCCTCATAGGTTTACTACTGCTTCGAATGTTTTTGAGGCTTTCAGCTTTTGTCTCTCATAGTGTCTCATATTTTATTGGGGAACAATTTTAGTGGGAATTTCTTTCGCATACCTAAGATTCCATCTTCTGTAGAACTGATGAAAGTTGAGAAGTGGTCCCAAAAAGTGTTTATATCACAGACGCCCTTAATTAGTTTTGTGTGCTTATTTGTTAGGAATTTGGGAATCACTCTATTGGGAGATTAATAACACAATGTTCTCAAATTATATATATTGTTAAAAAAATTGCATGCCTGAGATTTAATGTCGGATTTTCTCGACAAATCATGTTATATGAACTACTCTCAATATTGTGGTCCCTCGTTCTAGGGTTATGCATAAACCCCTACACCTAGAACATTGACAATCTTTAGCCTAGTTTGCCACGGAAATTCACTTGCAACTGGGTGAGAATTGAAGTAATGTTCTAATACTGCGTTTTAATAGGACGTAGGTAAAACTGTAATGTAATCACTTCTTAATTATTTGGTATGGCTATGTACAAACAAATTTATTATAATGAAATGTCAACTATATTATGTAATTAATATTACTTTAATTTATTTAATGTTCATTATATAAATAAAATTAGATATAATCATGATACATACTTTTTTTTTTTTTTTTTACTTTAATCACTATCACCATTCTTTATCTTTTATCACCCTTACCATCACATTTTCCACCATATTTGCCACATCTGATCACCACAGCTATTGGCACCCCCTCTGGCCACCGCCACCATGGTTTTCCATCTTCTATTATTATCGTTAAGGCTGTTACCTTTCGGTCAACATTACCGTCTCGGCATTGTTGTCACTGTTAATTGGCCATTATCATTTTGTAATCAATGATATAAACAAATAAAATATAAAAAAAATTATGATTTCATTTCATTACGTTACATCAATTTCACTTTTACAAACATAAGATTGTAATGAACATTACATTACATTTTTTATTCTATTACATGTTTGATTACATTACATGTAATTATACCATACCAAATATATAAGTTTAACCTCATCTAATTAGAAGATTATTCACAGAATTTCAGTGACTAAATGACCGAGAGAATACCGGTACAACTATCCACATCGCATGAACGGGAGATAAAACTAATTTGCGTCACTAAATCTGTGGTTTGATATCTTCATATTCCTGTTCTCTAATTATTTCACAGACAGACGGAAAGAGAGAGAGGAATAGTAAGTTAGCCACTGACAAATCTAAACAACTGTTGTTAATACTATTTACTTGATTCTAGAGCTACTATGTTTTGTTTGAAGACATTCTACTATAGATATATATTTAAGTTTATATATATATATATATATGATTTAACTATAATTATATGAATAGTCATAATCATGGCTTGGCCAGTGATTGTGAGAAATCTTGAGTTTTAAACAGGCGCAGTTTTGGGAAAGAGAAAAGAAACAGAAGGAGAGCTACTTGAGAAAAATATCAAGAAAGAAAGTATTCTTCTTGTGCTCAAATACCTGTTGATAGTTTCTACATGAAACTTGTTTGTTATATGACTGCAGATGAGTATCTTAATTTGCACACAAATTTGTCTCAACCACACTCTGATAACTGAAACATTTGAATAGTTCATCAACCAATCTCTCAGTAGAAAATGTATAAGATTTGAATAATTATTATTTTCAGGAAGAAAAAAAAAAAAAAAGGAAGCTATGAGTTTACACAAAACCATGAGGACTGATAGAGCTACAATTATAACCTTGCAAAGTATATGAACCAAAAATTTTCCAAATCATAACCTAAGAGTTGCAAAATTTTCTACTAAACTTAAATAGATAAAAGGAAAAGGGTCAGAAAGAAGGCAAGAGAACGCAGTCTCAAAAGAAATATTAAAGTTACCTTATAGTCGCAACCCAATTGATACAAGAGATCAATCCGAAACCCTTTTTAATTAATCACTAATTACAAGTGCTTAAATCTCTGAATTCCATGGTCTTGTTTATGTCCCACTCCTCTTTCATCTCCATCTTAGAAAAGAAAGGGAAAAAATGTAGCTCAAGATGGGTTTGTAGGAGAGCTGCTGTTACCCTTCTCAAGAACCCTAAACTCTAACATTGGCGTACTAGTTGTCTGAATTTGGTGTTGATCTTGTTGGCTGCTTTTTCTACAGATGAAGTCTTCTTCTTCATGTCTGCCTTGATGAGTAGCAGCAGCAGCAGCTTTGTTTTGGTCAGCTTTCTCTCTTTCTGCTTCCCTATATTTATGCAAATACCTTACTATAGCCTCGGCATAATTATCAAACCCTAAAGAACTTAAAGCCCAACAGATGTCATCTCCATTCACTGTCTTGCGGTTCTCCTTGTGACACTTGTCAGATGCCTCACCTGTCACAAAACTTATAAATTCTGTTGCACATTCTTGCATTGTTTGTTTTGCTTCTTTTGAAATCTTGGCTGTTGGTGGTAGGATTTGCTTCATCATTCTACCCACATTTGCAATAGGCAACAATCTGTCTTGTTCATCTACCATTTTTGCTATCTACCTACCTGATGATCATCTCACTTTCTCTAACTGACCACCTATATTGCTCTTTACTCTGCTAACTTTCTCCCCCCCTAAATAGCTAGGTATGACTTATGTATGTGTGAGCCAACATGTCTATGCGGATCACAATATGGGAATATGTACATACATGCAACACACATCCTACATGTCATGTTTATGTGCATATATAATTTCTTAATGTCAATGTTTATGTGCATATTTATCTATATATAGATATTCTCGTAGTGCAAACATCATTGATTACATATTGAAAATATAATCAATAATGAATAGTGAAGTGCGATTTTCAAAATTAAAATGTTACTATAAGTTTCACTAATATTTTAATTCATTTTGATAATATTATAAGAAATTGACTACAATAGTAAAGATTGTATAAAATTTAATTCATTTTTAGAAATGCACATTAATTAATATGTTTGTGTATTTGATATTTGGAAATTTGAGTAACCAAATTATTTTATCAAGGCAATAGATTTTGTCAATTCGGTTTACTACTTTGGTCTAATTGGGAAAATTTTGAAGTTGTATGAATTTTAAAACTAACCAATTCATGAAAAATTTTATGGTTATCATACTGTTATTCCCCCATCCAACTAAAAACCAGTTGCCTTTTGACTGCAATTTCCCATAATGCCTTTTGGATTGATTATTTAGATTTGAAGGAGATATTTGCCAAGAAAAAGAAAAGAAAAACCGTCACCTGTGGTTATTAGACTAGAAACGAATTTGGTATTGGTTTATTTCTACATGACAAAAATTATATGGAGATGAAAATTACTTGGACTCACCATTAATTAACTAACCAATCTTCTTTATTATTAATTCCTAGCAAGTAATCAAGTGCCAAGCAAAAGTAAGTCTACTTTGCATGTTATCTTGCTGAATTTGAGGGGTGGCTTGCAGAAATCTGGCAAATCAAATTTTAATTCAATGGCTTAATTATGGTCCCCCACTATTATTTGCTTTGAGGAAATTATCCATCTAAGCTTAACCTTTTTTTTTTTCCTTAGAAATTGATTAGTAACACTTATAATATTCTTTCTACTACTCAAAGTGAGTGGACTACATTCGAGCACGTCTGCATGTCTTGGGATTAATCCCTAAACAACTGATTTTTAAACATTAATGTGATTACCTCTTAAACTTAGGTTAATTTTAGGTATGTCTCTCTATTTGGCGGCAATGCATTTTTAAATGGATCAATTTGGTAACTAATTGATCAAATTCTGCAAACCCTAACAAGCATTTATAGATAAGATTCTACCAAGACCTAATTTAGGTTATATAGCTAGCTAGACCTATAATCATGGAGGTATATATTATATGTGGGTGTGTCAACCACATTATCTATGTATTAATCAATAAAAAGACGCTAAGTGCACAATGGCAACAAAGAAACTTTCATAATTGATAAACTTTTATCATGAATTTCAAAAAAATATTATGAGAGAAAAATTAAAATTTATCAATTGTGGAAGTTTTTTTTTATTATTACTTCATACTTGCAGATTTTTTTTTTTTTATATAAATGATATAGTGGACTAAATCTATCTAAGAATTTCTTCAATAAGTTGCTATTCTTGAAATTTTAAAAGCTATTTTAAAGATGAATCATGAATCATTTTATATTAGTGTCTTAATTTGATGATAAAAGTGAAACTATCAAGATTAAGGAGTTTCATTGAAATCAAGAAATATGGTAAGACTTGTCTGTCATCCACACCATAATAGATGACTTTTTACATAGAATTTTCTAATCATTATAATAAAATTTTCTCATGTTCCTTAAAAAAATGAAGTAAAAGTGAAGTTTTTATTGAATATCTACTAATGTGCTAAAAATTCTACCAGGATCCACAAAGTCTCCCTTTTTTTTTTAAAAAAAAAAAAAAGAAAAATCATTCCATCATAGAACTAATGTACTCATGAATCATGTGATGATAGTTAAGCTCCATTCTTTTTTAAAAAAAAAAAATAAAATAAAATATAATCATACTCATGAATCATGTGATGATAGTTAAGCTCCATTCTTTTTTTTTTTTTTTTTTCCAAACTAAAATATAATCAAACATCTTGTCACCATTGAAACGCAATTGTTTCTTTTTTTGGGAAAGCATTGTCTAGGCCTACACTAATAAGCGAATCATGTCAGTTTCTTTAGGCCACTAAATAAGAATATTGATCATTGAATTATATATTTCACATAATTGCACACTTGCATTCTACTATTGTTCTAAATTAGTTAGGTATGTGTTTAGTTATATTAATTAAGTATACATAATACATATCTTTGGACAAAAAAATAATTAAATATACATATGTTGAGGGTTGTTCTCCAAAATATTGGTAAAAGTTTAGGTGAAATTTGGTTTGAATACCCAACAACCGTCCATCTGGAGCTTACTTTGACATAATACGTAGTTTGAATCTTTGATGTGATTTGAAAGTTAATTAGCACTAGCTAATTACTACTATTTTTTTTTTTGGCATATATGCTCACGATATTTTTGGCTAAATGTATTCTTCGGCTATTTTAATTTTCCAATTTCTATTATTAAATTTCTCTATTATAGTTTTATTTTTTATTATAGAAATATGTGATACACACTTTGTGAAATCATATAAGCAATTACAATGAAAAAAGTTTGAAAATACATCTAATAGAATAAAAAGTAATATTAAAGAGATTAACGTATAAAAGTATGACAAAGGAATTCAAAAGCATAATAAAAAGTAGGAGAGTTTGAGAATATGTTTTGTTAGATATTTTTATTTTAATTTATATGTTATTCAAGATTAAGTTTCTTTTTTTAGCATACTCCAAATGAATTTGATGCATTTAAAATAATTATTTTATTTAAATATTTATCTTAAAAACTAAATTCAAGTGAATAAAAAAATAAATTTTCTTAATTACTAGAACTAAAATTTGAAATTCACTACTATAATAATAATATTTTACTGAAGAGAATTCGTTTATGGATTAAGTCATAGTGGATCATTCAATAAAAAAATATTTACACAAGCATACTTTGAGTATGAATCAGTAAAAAATTATGAAATATTATTTAATTTAAAGAAAATCACACATGTGATAACTTGTAAATAATTAGATCACAATCTGATAATAAAAGGTATTAGTTGGAATTCAGCCACAAACAATTACATATCTTTTAATTTCTTTGGCCATTCAGATAAGTTGCTTTTTTACTACAAACTATTCTGAAAAATACTTAAATAAAAAAAATTATGTGGATAGGTCTCCTGAATTGAGAAATTGTTTACTTAAGACAATTAATAAAAGAAATTCATATACATGTTTTATAATCAGTAGTAGATTTATAAATTTTTATCAATAAAAGTGAGATATACACATATATAAATGTATATATTAACAAATTTCACATGATATTACTCATTTCAATTAGTTGTTATTAAAGTATGTTTAACTTAATGGTAGTATCATATCATAACCTTGAAATTGTGAAATTAAATCCTTAAAGGCTGATTAATTAAAAAAAATTAGAAACTTTATAGATATAATAGCAGAAAATTAAAAAATATATAATTTAATAAATAAAACTCTAAAAGTTTCAAGATTTAAAATAAAATTTTAATAAAAATATATTTGTACAAATTCAAATTAAAAAATTTATATTTTATTAAAATAATAAAGTATAAATAAATAATACAAATTTAATCAAAATAATTAGTTGAGTCCTTTTTTTTTATATCAAACGTAATAAAATAATACGAAAACAATAAGATTATTTAATGAAATAAATTTAAAAAATTTAATAGAGACATATGAAATTTCACCAGGCTCCGTTTGTTTTGCAAAAAATATTTTTTACATTTTTCTTTGTTTGGTGTATCTAGAAAAATTAGTCAGTAAAAAATATTTTTTTGGTTAAAGGGAAAACTAAGTCATTTTTTAGGAAACTAACTTTCCGTTTTGACAAACAAAAAATCATTTTTCGGAATTTGACAAACTCATTAAAATGAAAAATAAAATTATGTAAATAAATATATTTATTATCATTGATCATTATTAACTATTGATATTTATCACCGGTCATCGTCAATTGGTGGTGATCACCAATGATAGGTGAAATCCACAAAAAAATTTATTTTTAATATATTTTTCTTATATTAAATAATAAATAGTATAAATATTAAATATTTATAATCTAAATTTTATCATAATTTTATAAATTAAAAGAACATAAATATTTTTTATAGTATGTTCCAAACACCATAAAATATGTTACTTAGAATATATTTTCTTTAGAAAATATTTTTTGAGGACAAGTTATTTTCTGAAAAAAAAAAAAACTTATAACAAAAAAAGGTCAGAAAATCAGTGCAGGCATTTACCCCTACTGCCCCTACTGGCTTCACCAGTATTTATATATAATGATGATTAAGAATTGGCATTTAAAGTTCATTTCTTGAAACTAAATGAAATTCAACAAATGATAATAAAATGTACAATTACTACATTTAGATCAATATCTATATGTTAATTCATATATATTTCATAAAACATCTGTTGCCTGTCCAAAATAAAAATTGCTCGAGATTTATAAACATTTCTCCCTACCCTAATGATTGGCTTTGTAAATTTTACTCTCCATCCTATGAGTAAATGTTTGACCCTTACTGTAAACTTTGCAGAAATTATAATCTGCAAAAGGGTTCATCTGCTTGTGAACCGTTTTAGACTTGAAGGATACTTTTTGACATGTCTTCAGGTTTTTGTACACTTTCAATTAGTATTAAATAGAGGTGTACAGATTAAAGCTTCTTTTAGTAAGCATCTAGGGTTTGGAACTTTATTAGGGGGTCCCACAAAGCTATAAACAAATGGTTTTGGGCAATAAATATTCGTATAGTTAAGTATGTACATAGCTCATCAAAGAAAAAATGGATGATACAGAAAACCCTACATACTTGGAAGTCTTTTTAGGGTTTAATTAGAAGATAAATTCCTTTTCTAATTGGCCACATACTTTGTTGAGATTCCTTTACGACCCTCTCTTTTTAATTACCTAATCACTCATATCAAATTGGCATCTGATCTGCTCTACTTCTTTTAAATTTGAAATGTCTAGTAAAACAACGGCCTTTTTCCTTCTTCTTTTTTTCCCCTATTGTTACACTTCTCCTTTTTGTCCTTTTTTTCCTAGCCCAAGTTTTCTAGAGAAAATATTATTCTTCTTGTCTAACTAGAATAGGTATATTTAGTAAGGGGGAAAAACTAGGTTAGGTTTTATTTTTGTTTATTTTTTTATACACTGTTTCGGGAATCAAAATCAAATCAGCAACAAAAAAAAAAAGAAAAAAGAAAAAAAATTACCACAAGCTAAGCTAACTACAAGAAATTACGAATAGTGATAAATTTTAGTTTAGTGATGAACACACTTTCGTTGCTAATTAACTATAAAATATCAACAAACTTAAAATAGAATAAATATAGTAGAAACTTTTAAATTTTAGTGACGGATTAACAATGGAAAGCTTCTCAACTGACTAAAGAATCTTTAAGTTTTATGCTAATAATTTTTTACACATAATTTAGTAACAAAATATCGATAATTTTGAGATGAAAATTAGTGATAAATTATTTATTTGTTCTAGCACTTAGCATGAATATGATGTTAGAGCTAGCAACAAAACATACAGTATTTGGTCAATAGATTCTATCATTAAATAGTAAGAGATTAATTTGTCGCTATTCCCATTCATATTTTAAAAATTTTTTTAAAATAATTAGTGACAGATTAACGATGAAAAATTTTTAGCCTTTCAATTTTTTTATTCTAATATGAAAATTTTAGGGTTTTAGATGAAAATTTAATGACGAAAATTTCTTAGCAATGAAAATTTCCTATCCCCTCAAATCTTTAGCACTAAAATGAAGTTTTTAGATTTTTGGATAAGATTTAGTAACAAAATTTTTTAATGATAAATCAACAATGAAAATTTTTGTCTCCTCAAATTTTTAACTTCAAAATGAAAATTTTAAATTTGTTGGATCAAAATTTAATGGCAAAATTTTTTTATGGTAACATAAAATTTGTCCCTTCAAATTTTTGACTCTAAAATAGAATTTTCAGATTTTTTAGGTTAGAATTAAGGGACAAGATGAAAATTTTTGTCCTTATATTTTTTTTATTCCAAAATGAAAATTTTAACTTTTTTGACAGCCATTTATCAATAAAAATTTTTGTCATTAAAGTTTGACATACTATTTATTCCTTTTCTTCATTATTTCTCCTTATTTTTTTATTTTTTGTCTTCTTTTTCCCTTTTTTTCCTCCACTGCCACCACTACAGTCCTCTATCTCCTCATTTGCCTTCTTCGCCTTCTCTACCATTATCTCCACTCAGCCTCTTGCACTATAATTTCTACCAGTTTAATTCCTGCTCCTCCACCGTTACCGCTACTCATCTTTATCCACTATCACTTATGTCGGTTTTTTGGGTTCCTTTTCCTCCACCATCTTTGCCACTCCTCTTCTTTGGTCGTCTCTTTCATTGTCATTGCTACTTCTCCTTCGCCATTGCTTCCATCGCCCCCTTCCTCTTTAAATTATCATATTAATTTTATAGTTATTTTTAGAATAATTAAATTTAATTTTGTTAATTGAAACTATCCAATTGTTAATGTCTAATTTAATTTTTTATTTTTTAGTTTTAATTTATAATTTATATTTAGTGTTTAAAAAATTAAAATTAGCTTTAGTTGAAATGGCCACCTCAAGATTGAAATAAACAAAATGACCTTAATTAGTTGAAATGGGCTCAAAAACTTTATTTGGGTGCATCTTGATCTTTTCATAATTCATAGTTCTACCTCATAGTGAGCTCAAATCAAATACAACCTTGACGCTTTGGACATAGAAGAGTACAAGTACTAGTATTATTAAAACTCATTGCCCCCTTCAAGTTTCTCACGGTTGACACTTTGGACATAGAAGAGAACAAGTACTAGTATTATTAAAACTCATTGCCCCCTTCAAGTTTCTCACGGTTAGGTTAGTTTATATGCCTAGATTAGATTCCATGCTCTCAGTTCAGGTTTAATCCCCATCTCAGCCTCTGTCTTGCCTTTTCATCACGTATTAAAACCTATTGTTTCAAGTTTCAACAATTATATCATATCACATGCAGGTATTACCTAGTAATAAAGTGCATTTTTTCTTAAGCAAAATTTTCGGTCAAAAAATGCACTCATACACCAATGGTGAATGTTTAAGACGAAAGGATCAATACAAACTCTTTTGGAACGTAAGTATGGTATTCTTTGTCCTAGTTCTAATACAACAAACTAGCCTCAAGTTCCTCAAGCCAAGTTTAACATAATCAATCTTGGCAATGCTCATAACAGTCGGAATCAAAAACCAAAGAGGCATTTCCATTATCATAGATGTTATTAACTTACAAGCATGTGTATCAACAACTTTGAATTACTACAAGTTAAAAGAAGAAAAAGTGAAATAGCCATTCTGTTAATATTAAATCAGATAGCTCTTGGAGGTTTTTCTAATAATGCAGAAAGGTAGACCTCATCCTTTGATTTGGGAGAAATAGCCCACTTGTGTTTCTTGTATCTGAACTGAAGAAACATGTACAAATAATCATCAAGATCCTTTCTATTGCAGAAGAATCTGTCAATCCATAACAATCCTCCTGGCCTTAAAATCCGATCCCAGTCGAAGAGGATGAAATCCATCAACATCAAGTCAATCCACCCATCCATAAAGCCGGTGGTGTGAATCAAGTCCATAGTGTTGTCAAAAAATGGAAGCCGTTGATTCAATGTCACATACAGGGGAATTAGGCCTCTGAGCGCAATCGTCTCGCTGAATGGAGCCCCAAGGTTTAGTGCAGTGGAGATAATAGTAATATTCCTTTCTCTCATCCTGGCTGCAAAAGTCCCTGTACCTACTCCGAAGTCTAGACCAATCCGTATCTCTCCAGGCTTGATTGCTAGAACATCTGAGATCGAAAAATCTACAGGAAGTAAGCTGTTAGTAACCCACTTCAGCTTTTCTTTCTCCATTTCAAAACAACCAGTGCATTTTGAATAACCCCGCTTCGGATTCTTGCTAGATAAGCACTGAAAATTCCTGCATTGATAATTGCTCCACCTCACATTTCTATCATCTGGCAATTTCCACAAGGACTCATTGATGGGGTATGGCTTCTGGTAGACCTTGGAGGCCCTAGTTAAGCACCGTCTCCTAGGCAACGGATCACATCCATTAACCATAAGCTTCTGAGCCATGTTCCAGTCATCTTTACAATATGATCCAATGTCATAATCCATGTATTCTTCCAATTCTTTCTTCATCAAAACACAAGTGTGGCCGATCGTATTATATATCCTCTCCGTTCCATATATATTAATCCTCCCTTTTCTGTTTCCTTTTGGGGTTATGTACTTCCTTATCTCCTCAATAATGAAAGTGTTAATCAAGGGCTCCTCCTCTATTGTTGACTTTGTAATCCCAGGCAACCGAATCTGCCTAAGCGCAAGGTGAATGCTATATAGAGGTCTAATTACTTCCTGCTCCAAAAACTTCTTATGCTCCAGTCTTGTAATGCTAGTTTTTTGCTTCTCCATTTCTTCCACTGATTTTTCCAGCTTTTCTTGTAATTTTTCCATTCTATCAAGTACCTCATCAATTCGATATGTCAATGTTCTTACGTCAAACCCCTCGTAGGCATCATTCACACCATAAAAATAGTTGCAGATTTCTTCATTGTGGAGGAAAAACCCAGCCTTGTAGAATTTATAGAGACTTGCTACACTTACAACGATAACAAGGCCTCCTAATATGATTTGCAGCCAACCCATTATTCTTGCCAATCTACATTTTGGAAAGCATAACCCCCCCATACTTAATCAGATAGAACCTGCAAAAAACAAACTTTTCCTCTTTAAGTGCTACTTCTTCCTCTTCTTTCTTTGGATTTCCTACTTAATTAGAGTAAAAAGTTTATAAAGATTACAAGGAGCTAAATTTTAGAGTCAAAAACTCATGATGGTGTGTATATAACCTCATGATTGAAACAGATAATATGCTTTGTTTAGATGCTTAGAAAACTCAAGAAACACTAACAAAACTGAGTTTTCTTGCTCATCTTTGATATCTTGCCATTTGGTTTCATGAATTGATGACATGCAAATGCAAAACCTTCTTTCAACAATATTTGACTTGATTAGAACAGAAAGTAATCGTCTAAACAAAATCAGAATATCAGATAACACGGACTTTAATATTTTCCTTTTTATTCATTTTCTTAGTAACCAAGCAGCTGAAGGAATCAAGTTCATTTTAAACTATTTCAAAATAAATAAAAGCAAAGGATTATGATCAAATACAAGACATACCCAGATAACAAATTGCAGAAGTGACAGTGAAAACCGATCTGAATCTGTCTTTCTTTGCTTAAACTTTCTTATCCTGTGAAACTTCATTTGTCCAAAGAAGAAAACTTAATAAACTATATCCAAGATGAGCTTTAAAAAAAATCTCTGAAGGTAACTTCAAGTGTTACTTTAGCAGAAGCGTTCCAGAGCTGGAAATTCGTGAAACTTAAGCTTGACAATCTACTAAATGTGCGAGATAATTACTGTATAAACCCCTACATGTCGTCATATATACTAACTCATCCTTGATGTTTTTATATTATAGTAATTCGTCTCCAAGTTTTGACTCTGTTAATTTTACCAATCTTTCATCAAATTTAGGACGAAATTTATATATAACAACTATATTATTCTTAGTTTTTTAAATTAATTTTTTCATTTTCAAAAAACTTTATGATTATCCATTTTTCTCAATAAAATCAATTAACTAAAGTTAATTATGAACAAACATTTTAATTTTAAGATTTATTCGATATTTTTATTTAAAAATAAAAATTTTCTCTAACGTAAAATGATAAAAATATTTAACATTTAAAAGAAAAAATTGCAGAGTTTCAAATTACTTTTACATCAATGATTTTATATATATATATATATATATATATATATATATATATATATATAGGATTCATTGATGCATTTTCAAACAATTTAAATTTTCCATTACTCATAATAAACATAATTTTCCTTTGCTCCATCCAAAACCATCCTACCTTAGGCACTAATGTGAAAATGCAACAACAGATCAAAATAAAATAATTCACAAGAAGGAAAAAGACGCACTAAATCAAAACATTATATTAATATAAAATCTGAATATATATATATATATATATATATATATATATATATATATATATATATATATATATATATATAAGTTAATAAGGACACTAATAAATTAATTAGGAGATTTTTAATTTAAAAAGAAAAAAAATAAATGAAGATCATAATCAATTCAATAATAATTAATAAATGGGTATTAAATTAATAAACAACTTTTGTACTAGAGCACATCTTTAGTTTTTTAGATAATATATGAAATGAAAGTATTAATTATCTTCTCTAATTTGACAGTGACCTTGGCTATTAAAAGACTTACATCACTGCAATTATATTACTGCTGCATTTGATGCGTGATATTATGTATAAATATTTTAACCACTTAATTCGTTTTAATTTTTTATAATTATTAACAGATTATTGTAGAAGTGAAGATTGTAATAAAGGTGTAGATAAAAATAAATATGGATATTAATGATAGTTTGATAGTAGTAAAGATAGACATAATGTGAATAATAATTATTAACTAGTTGCTAATTCATGCATCGTAAAAATTATATGTTATGCAATTTTAAAAAACTAGTTATCAATCTGCGTATTGCACAATATAACTATAATAATAATTTTAAAATAAATTTAATATTTATTTTATCAATTAAATTAATTAATTAGATGAATAATTAGCAAGTAATACATAAATAATTAATTTGTAAAATATTATTATTTTACAAAAAATGTGTCTAATTAGACTTTTTAAATAAATAAAAAGAGCAATAATTAAATTAATATAATAAATTTTAATAATATAATCATTTTGATCGAAAATGAGAAAATTCATAATAGATTTTTTTCTTTAATTGGTCATTTCTTTCTTGTTAGTTATTTTAAAATTTTTATTATATAGAAAATTAAATGCTTATTATTATTAAGTCTAAAAAAGATTAACATGAAGAACTTTTTTTCTCCATTATTAAACTTTTTAAATTATTTTGGAGAAAAATTCCCTATATTATTAAATTTTGTTATATTTTTTGAATTAATTGAGGAAACTAAATGCTTCATTATTAGTTTTATTTGTCACTTGACAAAATAAAAATATGTTATATTAACACTTTTTAAAAATATTATATGGTTAACATAATTATTTAAAAAAGATAATACTCTCATTTAAAATGAATTCGATATCAAAATTAATTATATATTAATTTGATAATAAGAGAAAAAGTAAGAGTACTTTTAGAATTTTAATGATTTTAAAAATATTTATTAACTTTTATTCGTTGAACTAACTATAAAACCGAAGGATGAAGTTATGCAATGGAGAAAAATATAAGAAAAAATTAGTTTAATATATGAAAATGAAGGATGAATTAGCATAATATGATAAAATTAAGGGAGTTTGTAATAATTATCTCTAATACGTACAGAAATTCTGAATTAATAATTAATAATTAATGGGTTTGCTTTGTTAGTTAAAAAAAATGCACGAATCTCATTATCAAATCCTCGGGACGATCAACTCTGTATCATACTCAGATTATATATATATATATATATATATATAAGAAGCAAACTCTTTAATCGTTTGAATTCATTTTTGAAGTTAACAAATATGTCCCTAAAAAAAGTTGTCCAAACAAATTAACTAATTTAATTAATTTTAATTATTTTATCTAAATTTAAACCTCATTTTAATTAAACTTAATTTATCACTATTTATTTTTACTTATTCATCTGCACCTCTAACATTTAATTCAATGCTCTTATTACAAATATTTACTCCCATCTTAAGCTCATTTTGTATTGCTACATGAATAATTTGATTTCACTGCAATAATAATTTATAATTAGGTGTTTATATTGTTTTAAAAAATGTATATTTTAAATCATTTTTTGGAACAATAATTTTTAAAAAGCATAATAATTCAGAAAATCTAAAAATATATGTGTATTTGTAATTATAACTCAAATTTATAAAATTTACAATTAAAACTCATTTTTAAATTTTACTAACAATTATAGCCTAATTATAAAATTAAGAGAAAATTAATGTACTTATTATCCATTTATTAATTAATTTGTTATCAATTAAGTATCCATTATAACTTAATTATCATTTAATCAATTAATTAGAGCCTAATAAATACACTTTTTTCTCTTAAATTTATAATTAGGCTTTAATTGTTACTAAAATTTAAAAATGAATCTCTATTATAAAGTTCATATATTTAATTATAAATACGCACATATTTTTAAATTTTCTAAATCAGTAAACCTTTTTAAAAAGATTATAAAAGAATTTGTACGTTTTCAACGCAAATATATAACAATTTATATAGTTTTCTCGGGAACTATACCAATGTCTAATTATATGATTAAAAAAAAAAGAAAAAACAAAGTGAAAATGAAGGAGTTGACTTGGAGAGGGTACGCTGGGATTTGTTTTTGGAAGGCGCGAGCACCGTCAGCTCAACTTGGTGACAGGCTGTCAGCCTGGAGTTAGGAGGGCACCATAGGCCATGAATGCTAAGCTACATCTTGAAACGATGAAAATTATTAGAAAGATAGGTTTAATGCTATGACTTAGTAAAATAGATCAAATAGTTAAATAAGTACATTTTAAATTTTTAACACATTATATTGTAATAGATATATTAATGAAAAATACTAATAACAGTCCCATCCGTCACTATTACAGCTTTTTAACCATTGAATCATATTGATTATGTATATAATTTAATGATGGAAAATATACAGTTGCAATGCAAATAATTTTCTTAATCTATTAATTCAATAATATTTAGTAGAGGCAGCGTAATCAGCCATCAAATTAATGACAGAATCCATGGCACTAAAATGGCCATTCAGAGGCAATGGTCGATGGTATCAGCGGCTTGTAGCCAACTCCATTAAGGTCCATTCATTCCATTTTGTAAGTTGATTTTGTCGCCCATTTTAGTCTAACAGTTGGTGATCTGAATCTACGTTATTCCCTCTTTACTTGATGGCCTTTTATTTTCTGTTGTAATTTGGGCCTTGGGCCGTTCTAACCTTTCAATAAATTCAGCAAGCTTCAAAAAAAAAAAAAAAAGTTATTTATTATATTTATTTTGGCTACAATTATATTTATTTTATTCGTAATCTGACACATACAATTTTTTTAGAATAGAAAATACAATGTCAAATTAGTATATAATAATTAATTTTATCACGCATAAATCTATTTCAATGAAATAAATACAGAATTTATATAATATATTTAAAAAATCAAAAAGTACTTTATTTTTATTTATATTTATTAAAATTATTTTTACTTTTTAATTAATATATCATATATGATTAAATTTTCTGAAACGATGTTTAATTATATTTATTTTGTCATTTAGTTGTTTTGAATTAGCTTTCAGGATTTATCATCTGATTTGCCTTTTTACTATTCTTTTGCACTTTATAAAACTTAACCCTATCCCATATATATATATATATATATATATATATATATATATATATATATGTGAAATTAATTTATAATATTAAATTTAAAAAATAAATTACATTACACATATTCTTATCTAAGCAATCTTACAATTTATAATACTAATTTTTAAAATATACATAACTGATAAAAAAAATAATGCATTATGATGTTTTAAATGGCTTAAATTATAAATTTAAACGTAGCTACTAATTTAATGATATATATATATATATATATATATATAGAAATTCATGAGTTGAAATTATGCTCTTTTTTTTTATTTTTTTTTGTATTGGAAAATTTCCAATGCGAAAAGGAGAAAGAAAATATTGTATCTTAAAACACTATGAGAGATTTATTAGCCAATGGCATGTAAAATAATTGAAGCTTAGCCACTAAAATCTCAAGCTTTGTTTTTGTCTCTTAAAAATTTTACAAGTGTCTAAAATATTTCGTACGTTTCTTTCTTTCCCTTCCACGGCCAAAATTTGTTAGGCATAACACTAACATTTATTTTCTACGCATCTCTCGGCCCCTCTCTCTGTCTCTCCATACTGTGAAGAGGACTTGTCTTCTCTTATTCTTCTGTCTTTAGCCCACTGAATTTGTCCCTTCAAACTCCCATGGAACTTTAACTTGCTTAAACAAGGTAGTTTTCTTCTCTTTTCTTCTTTATCGTTTCTTTAAATTATATACATCATTTTTTTTCCGCCTCTTTCTTTGTTATGTTTTTGATGTTTTTCACTTCGAACCTTGATAATGGGTGTTAGTTAGAGTATAACATGAAAACCCTTTTTTGTTTAGGTTGTGGATTTCACGTTGGATTTGATATTCCGGGCTTTTTCAATGGAGATTAGTGAACAAACAGTCCAATCTATATTTAGCGTTTCTTTCTTTTCTACTTAAGGTGTTATATATCTGTATATCTACTGTTCTTGTTCTTCTATTGCTGCTTTCCGTTGAAGCTAGTTAATTGCTTATGGGATCACATTAATTCTTTTTGTAGACATTAACTTGTCAAATGCTTGGCTTTAACATTATCAGTTTGGATGCTTGTGTGCAGTTTTTTGTTCTTTGTAATTGTATACTGCTTGCTTGGCTTCATTGGATCTTTAGTTTAGTGTTTTTTGCTGTTTTTTTTTTTTTTTTTTTTTTTTATTTAGGACATGTTGATTACTTTTGTCTTTGATGAAAATGGATCTTCATCTGGTTAATTTGATCTGGGTTGGTATCCTGGAACCTGTATGATTTATCCGTGTTTGCTATATCTGCTGTATGGTTTTTGCTGGCTGATCAAGTATATAAATATATGTTTTGCATAGCTTGTGTGAATAAATTGAACATGCTGCCCTTGTGAGAGGAGAGACTTTGACTTCTCCATTTGAAAAAGATAGCCATTGTTTTCTTTGAAACAATCTGGTTTGTGGGTTTTGGTGAGTGATCCAAATGTTCAAGATGGGTGATTATAATTGAGAAATTCTCTTATTCACCTGGGAGTAGTAGTTTCCAATTAGATTTTCATTAATAATTTTAAATTGCTAGGTGATTAAAATTCTTTACTCCTTATAATGTTCGTGAATTTATTTATGTTTGATTCTTAAGGACTTCCTTTTTATTTGCCAGAACTATTCTAGTTCAAACATAAAATCTGGAAATAAAATATTTATATCTCCGTTGAAAACAAATTCATACCCTATGTGAGCTTGTTTTCATTTTCCACAAATATGTAGATATGCATGTCGAACTCTATTTGTGTTTGCCTTTGCATTGCTGTATATGCATCCTCAAACGCTTTCAAACAACTCTGGTACTTCATCTCCTGTTCATTCCAAGTCAGCTTTCTTCTTTTCCAGAACTTATAATTTTTTCCATTCTTATAAGTGACGCTCTCCTCTGTGAAATTGAAGTAAACTTTTTGACAATTATAGTGTTTCATTCAATTTTCTTGATGCTTGAATACCAATATTTAGCCACACAATATAAAGCAGACACAGTTCAAATCTAGTTGTTTCATTAGGCAGTGGCAAACACTATTATCAGTGGGTTAATTAGATCAAACTTTGAATAAATCAAACCTTCCCGTATGGATCAGGGTCAATTTATTAATGTTATCTTGTTAAGGCCTATTTAACTAAGTGGCGATAAGACAACTCAAGAGAAGGGTGAATTGAGTTATAATAAGAAATAAAAACATAACTGGCAAATAATTAAATTGAAAACTACAAACACATAAAACAACACAATGATTTATAATGGTTCGACAACTTGTCTACTCTACTCCTCAAATTCACTTAGATTTTTTTATTTCTTTTTCAAGACTAAAAAAAACTTTTCCTTTTTTAGGCTAAGAAAGAACCTTTCCTTTTACAAGGTCAAAGATAACCTTTTTTTTTTTTTTTGCAGGCTCAGAAAGAACTTTCCCCTTAGTATTTTTTTGGGCATAATATCAACCTTTATAACCACTAGCAAGAAAAGATCCAAGTAGTGTTTATACCTCTCAAATCAGGTAGCTAATACTCTATTAGTACTCAAGAAAACTTAATCTAAAAAAAAGTAATAACAAAAACAAACTCACTCTACTCAAATACAAAACAACACCCAAAAAGGTTTGCACGATGACTTGCTAAAAAAAGTTTCTTCAAATTTTTTTTCTTATTCCTAGTCTTCAAAAAAATGTTTCTTATATAACCAAACTCCAAAACTAGCCGTTGGAATAGTTGATGTTCAGTCTAACAGTTTTTTTGCAAAACTAACTGTTAGAGGGTGACAACACTCGTTGTTCTTCATCAACCCTCGTTAAACTTGTAACGGTAATTTTCAATGCTCATAATCCATCATTCAATGCTCGTTGGTTTTGACTACAAGCAAGAACAATGTCCGTTGTTCATTTTTAGAAAACTTGAACTTCGTGCTCTATTTTTCAAATTTTGCACGGTTGTTTTCCACGCCCGTTAAACAATTCACAATGCCCATTAGAAACTCTTTCAACGCCTGTTGAGAAGTGCCAATGCCCGTTTCGGGTTCCAAAAGTTTTAGCTCAAGCTTGGACACCTTTCACACGTCTGTTGCGAATATGCAACGTCTATTGCTAGGTTTGATCAAAGCGCATGGCTAGATCCAGCACAGCTCAACATGGAGTACATCTTCAACGTCTATTGCAAAGGCACAACGCTTGTTGTGAGGTCCAAAAGACTTTGGCAAAAGAGCAATATCCGATCAACGTCCATTACTTATCCTTCAATGCCTGTTGAATGGTCCAACACCTGTTGTACTTGCACAATGCAAATTAAACTTGTTCTAACCCTTTAATGTTCGTCGAGTCTTAGGGTCACATGTTTTCCAAACATTCTCCTTCTCGTAGCATTTACATCAATTTCCCCTTTTAACGTTCATCGGGTCTGTTCAAATCACTCAAAAACACTAAAGTACAAATATCAGAACTTCTTTTGGTTTTGTTATAGTTTTGTTATCCTTCAAAATAATAGTTTTATTATCATTCAAAACACATCATTCAAAGTAGAAGAGTGAATCCAATGCCTTGGGGTTACATGTTGTCCAAACACTCTCCCCTTAGCATTCACAGCAATCCCTTCCTTTTTGAATGATGACAAAACCAAGATACTTTGATACCAAAAATACAAAACTTAAATACACAAAAGATACCAAATGTTAAAATACAAAACTACAAATAAGATACCAACAAAAATACATACTAATCAAAATATCCACGCAAGATTTGATATCAATTTAATTCAAAATTTGATACCAATTATTGGAATATCCACACAAGACTTCATACCAAGTATGCTACTTAACAAACATATAAGATACAAAATATTGTACCATATAAGATACTAAATGTTGGATGTTATAAATAAGATACCAACTAAAATACATACTAATCAAAATATTCATACAAGATTTGATATCAATTATTAGAATATTCATACAAGACTTAATACCAAGTATGCTACTTAACAAGTGGCATAAGATACCAAATGTTGGATGTTAAAAACATAGATGATACCAAGTGTTAGGTCATGCACATAAGTGATACCGAACAAAACAATCAAATAATCAAATCAAAGCACCCAAAACTTTTTCCTTCTTTTGTTATCGTGACAAAAAAATATATAAAAATTCTCTCCTTTAAAAAAATGTTCTCCCTCCATTCAAACATAAAAATAAGTTTTTTTCTAAAATCTAAACCCACTTCCTCAAAAACAAAGCAAACATAATGGTTCCAAAAATACTGAACAAACAATAAAGGAAAACTCTCCCTATCTTGATGCTTCCTTCCAATAAATCTTTTAAGATATTCAAATACAAATTCAGTTGACATAACTTTGAGTTATATGTTCTCTTCACAAATTGAGAAAAGCAAAAAAAGAAGGATAATTGCTAGAAATTCTTAAACTAAAACATCAAATTGATACCTGCAAACGCATATTAAATAAAACAAAAGGAGAAAAAAAAATACATTACAGTTAATAATACTATCTGATACCAATTGTTGTGTTTTTCCAAAAATACAAGTCTTTTTCAAAGACTTCAGCTCCTCTTCAAATTTTTGAGCTCCATTCACCATTTGATTCTTCATTTTGAGCATGGGGTGAGGAGCCTCCAAACCTACAATATTAAACTTTCTTTGGTATCCATTTTCTCTTAGGTCCAAGGGGGTTAGCAACATAAATATGTTCATCCTTCATTCTAGCATAACAAAAGTATGTTTTATGGACATATTTTTCACAATAAAAGCATTGTCAAACAAATGTTTTCTTCACTTCTTATGTAGAGCAAGAGTGAGGTGACATCCTAAAAGATTGGTGCTTAAAACATGAAGGAACTTATGTATTCTTACAATACCTAGTTCCATAAATGAATATATGATTTTTCTTTGGCCTTTGAGAGTGAGAGTGTGAGCAATTATGATTATGTACATGTGGTTTAGATGAAGGTGAAGGACTTATAGCTTAGGTAGAAACTCTAGCAAATTTTGGCTTGGAAGTAAAAAGTTTAAAACGATCAAAACCTAAGTCATGTCTATCTCTTAGAGTCTTTTGAGAGCCCAAAATAAGATAGAGTTTTTCTTTTCCTTTTGTAAAAAAGGCAAATGAATCATTTAAAATTGAGATCTTTTTCTTGAAACTCTCATTTTGAGAAGACAATATTTCATAAAATTTCTTTTCTTGGTTCACAGCCTCATTTTCTTTTTGTAATAGCTCAAAACTTTTCTTTAGTTCTACCAATTCAGTTTTCAAGATTTTGCTTCTTTCAAAACTTTTGTCAAGATCATTATTGATAGATTTTAGGGTCTCAATACAATCTTAAACAGTAAACATGTTTTCTAAATTTTTGATCATCCTCATCTAAATCATTATCAAAAGAGTTAGGACATACTTGTTTTAAAGATTTAGGACATATTTGTTTTAAAGAGCTCTCCTCCAAGGCCATGAGACAAAGATTGGTTCTTCTTTTCTCCCTGTCCTTGGCTCTTCTTCATCCTCACTTGGTTTTGATGCACTAGAGTCATCTTAAATGGCTTTATAGACTTTCTTCTTCTTTTTGTCCTTCTTCTCAGCTCTAGCTTTTGGGCAATCTACTTTCATGTGGTCAAGCCTTTCCTATCCATAACATTCAATCTACTCAAACTTGTCTTTGCCCTTCTTTTTCAACATTTTTCTGAATTTATTTGTCATGAGGGCTATTTGCTCTTTATCCAGCTCTTCATCATCATCTGAGTTAAGACATTTGGAGGTAGTTTTGAGAGCTATTCCAATCTTTTTCGTATTTGTATCCTCAGATGTTGGTGAAGCTTCTCTGTTCAGGTTCATCTCATAGTCAATGAGATTTCCTAGCAGCTCATCAAGTGACATGGTCTTCAAGTCCTTTGAGTCGTCGAGAGAGATGACCATGCCAAGCCACTCCTTAGGTAGATACCTCAGAACTTTCTTTACAAGTTCCTCATTAGTGAATGTCTTCCCAAGAGCCTTCATTTCTCCAACAATCTCAATGAAGCGATTATAAATTCTTGAGATTGTTTCATCGGGCTTCATAAGTAAGGTTTCATATTGACAAACGAGGGTCTCCATCTTATTTCATCTTGGAATGCATTGGCTGTTTTTTTTATGGTTTTACATTTTTTTATTTGTATGATCTAAGTCACAAAATATTTAGTCCATATGTGCCTGATGGTATCATTCATCCAGCTTATGATATTTGTCCTCACTTGGATTATGAGTTTATTTCCTCATAATTACAGTATACCTTTTTTCAGATGGATCCAACTCACATGAATAATAATGGGAATTCTATGGAAGAATCATCTTTTGAGCAGTTAATTATTCCTAGCTCTGCTGCGATAAGTGGCTTATCTGGAGATCCTCAGGTGAATCACCGAATTGGTGATTCCTCCCATGATATCAGAATCTATGCTTGTTCAACTTGAATTTGTTGATGACTCTATTCCCTTTCTAATGGGTTTGCCCGTCCCGATTACTTGGGTCAATAAAAAAATAAATGACAGAGAGGATGAAGGGTGCAGAATGAGCAACACTGATGATCTAGTCCATTCAAATCAGTCAAGCAAAGCTAGAACAAGTAGAAAGAATAATATTCTTAAGAAGAAAAGTTTAAAAACAAATGCAGAATCACTGGATCTTGGATTGGATGATGGAAAGGAATCAAAACCCGCAAAGCTTGGTCCCAATGTCACAGAGAAAGCTAATTTAGCCCAGCTGCTCAAAAGTAAATGTTATGCTCCTATTCCTGGTTCATTAAATCAACCTTGGAGCAATGCTGAAGTTGATAGTTTTACACTTGCTTTATATATATTTGGGAAAAGTTTTATTCAGATAAAGAGACTCATGGAAAACAAAAAAATGGGGGAAGTATTGTCTTTTTACTGCGGGGAATTTTACAGGTCCAACGGATACTGCAGATGGTCAGATTGCCAGAAGACGAAACGAAAAAAATGTATATATGGACAGAAAATTTTTGCAGGGTGGAGGCAACGGGAACTGCTATCTCGTTTGCATCCCCATGTTCCTGACCCTTCTCAAAATGCTTTTCTAAAGGTGCTACAAAATATAATTCTATACGATATATTATTTTTTTCCAGTATTATAATTGTTTATCCATGATCATTTATGCGCATGCAAATTACGTATCATTAGCATAGAATGCATGACTGTTTCTTCTGCAGTGAGTACAAACACAACTCCACAACACCCAATTTCAATGTTTGATAGTATTCAAATCTTTGTAATGGACACAGTTCTTTCTGTTACTAGACATAGGCTTATGGGTTTGCTACTAAATATACTTGTCAGTGTTTGACAGAAAATTATGTCTCACCTTATTTTACTTGCAATCTGTCATCAGGTATCTAATGCATTTTCAGAGGGGAAATTTTGTCTAGAAGATTATGTATTCAATTTAAAGGCCCTTGTTGGCATTGAAGCTCTTGTAGATGCTATTGGAATTGGTAAGGGGAAGTATGATCTGACAAGTCTTGCCATGGAACCTGTAAAAAACAATCCATTGTTTGGTATTTGTCCAACTGGCAAATCATTGTCGTCTCTGACTTCCAATGATATAATCAAGCTGTTGACTGGGGGCTTCCGCTTGAGCAAAGCTCGTTGTAATGATTTATTCTGGGAAGCTGTTTGGCCTCGTTTGCTAGCAAGAGGGTGGCATTCTGAGCAACCACAGAATCAGGGTTACATAGGTTCCAACCATCGTCTAGTGTTTCTCATTCCTGATGTTAAGAAGTTCTCAAAAAGAAAACTTGTGAAAGGTAACCACTATTTTGATTCTGTTAGTGATGTTTTGAGCAAAGTGGCATCTCAACCAGAGCTTATTGAGCTCGAAACTGAGGAAGCTAGGAGCAGCAGATTTAATAAAGAGGACAGGTGGGCTGCAGAAGAAACATCTGGCCAGGATGATCCATTTATTCAACAAACTCATCATTATCTTCAACCACGAGTTTCTAGTTACAGTCTAAACATTCTGAGGTTGACTGTCGTTGATTCTGGTTTGGTTGATGGAGGAAAATTATCCAAGATGAGAGAAATAAGATATGCGCCAAATGATTTGAAAGTTAACTCTTTGCTTATGACTCATTTAGGCAGCATTGGAATGATTTTTTTGGAGAACTCACCTAATGATAAGGAGATAGATAGCGTTGACATGTCATTGGGTGGCGAAGGTAACATAGACCATGTGAAATCTTGTGTAAAGAATTTTAATGGTCTTATCTCAAACCAAACAAAGTTCACAATTGTGGATACCAGTTTGATCCATCCAAGGAAATCATCAAATGTGAGAGAGTTGAGATATTCACCAGTTGACATTGTAGTTACTTCTGAGGATTTAGAGGATGCGGATTTGCCAGTTGCTGCAAATATGCTGCCAAATGGGGAAAATAAGGCCAAGAAATCAAACCACAGTGAGCGTAAAATTGATAGCAGTGGTGTAGAACAGCAGAAACTCGACCAAGATATCAGGAATAAAATGGTGAAAAGCCTCCAGGATAACAACAATATGTCAAATGACAGTCAGTCAACAAGGACTATAAAGCACAAATTCAGTCGAAGGTCAAAATCTAGCCATTCAAATAATTCAGCTCCTGTTGTCAGACGGAGATTAACTGCTTGTTCTAATACTGAGTTAAGCCATGTCATAGAGAACTTCCCTGTTAGCCTGGGGTCAAAACAAGAAGCGTCCCATTGTTCTTTGAACTCATTGCAGGGCAGCAGCATTTCCTCTCTAGGTAATCCTTGGAAATTTTCATTAATAACATCTTTAGATGCAGACAATCCAGAGGAAAGCACTGGAAGCATGAATGGTACAAAATGTTTTGGTGTGGAAACATCTCATGCTGAGAAAAAAAAACATCAAACCCCATCTTTGATTGACCTTAACCTGCCTCAAGTTCCATTGGACTCTGAAAACGATGAAACAATAATGATGGATGTGGAAAGCAGCCAACCACAAATTCCAATAAAACATGCTTTCTGTCTGATTCAGATAAGCCTGATCCTGAGACATTGAATGCCTCTGTTGATGCTCATCCTGGACAAGAGCAGCCTAATTTGAACCCCAGAAGACGAAGCGCAAGAAACCGACCTTTGACCACCAGAGTTTTGGAAGCTCTTGAATGTGGATTCTTTGATTTGAAGAGGCAAAAATCAGAAATCCCAATTTCCAGTTCTTCCCACTGGGTTCATGGCAAAGTCAAAGACAGATCAAGCCGTGGTAAATTTAGCTCTAGTATTGCGAATGCAAAGAAAGGGGATAGCAGTAAGGCTTTTAACATAAAAGATTTTGTCAAGAAAACTCCTGATAGAACTGAAGAGAATTGCTGACTAGTTGGCAGGGGTGTTCAAAGCTGCTTATCATCTTGATGTTTGAGGACATCTATCTAGTGGCTGCCATTTCATATATTTTGACTTCAAAATTGCATCCTCCATTGTTTTAGAAGAATTGCCCGAAGCAGCTGCTTTTTTTTTTTTTTTAATTTCTGGAGAGAATCTTGTTGCATCAAGCACTGAATCATTAATGTCAATATGTCATATCTGTTTAGATTTTACCAAGAAAACATCGAAAGGGGTTTGCCTCCACCGTGACATGCACAGTTTAGCTACAAACACAATCCTAGAACATTCTCTAATCTCTGGTTACATAGCAATAGCACACGGTGCACATACCATTTACTCGGTAATAAGAAGTGGAGTGGAATGTCATTAAAGAATTTGCATTTTGCCTTGCTATTATTCTTTCTTTTCTTGTTGAACTTAAAGATGGAACAATACTTGTTGTGATACTTTGGTGCCACCGGATTGGAAGAAGTTGGTGAACTCATTATGTTAAAAATGATATATATGAGTAACTCCATCAGAAATTTAAATGGCGGAAGAGAAGATTGCATGCCCTGCTAATATGAAGTTGACAATTTCAAAGATGACAAAGTTCATGTGGTATTTGATAACAGGGTCCTTATTATCTAACAACAATTACTTGCGCGTGCGCACGCACACACATGCATGAATGCTATGATATTTATGATAGTTATAGTTTCATATCATTTCGGCGTATAAAATTTTTTTGATTTTGATCAACATATAAATTGACTTGAAAATATATGTTAATTCTCAAAAACAAGAGGTAAAGTTGATTACGTTATCCATCCAGTTATGCGATACTGTTTATTCATTTGGAAGTTAATGTTTTAAATATTAGAAAATTCCACTTTGTTGTTATTTTAAATTAAAATCTTAGAAACTACACACAAAAGGTAAATTATTATGCCCATCATAATTGGAATTATGCAGTGCATCAAGTGTAAAATCATTTACTATTTGACTAATTCCTAAAAGATTGCCTCACAATTCAAAGGAAGTATGAATCAACTATGTACTTGTAAAATAAAAGTCATTAATATACAACAAGTCGGTTACAAACTCCTCTCTTCAAATTTGCAATCATTCCTATTATTAATTGTGGCTACTCCATTGCTTTCTCCATCAATTACTGATAAAACATAATTCCCATTATTTCATTTACATAAATCTAAATGATTTTTTTCAAGAAAAAAAGAAGGAGAGCATAAAGAAGTTGTTTTAATCTTGACTTAGTGATACCATGTGTGTTCCCTACTTTCTTTAAATTTGAAACCAAAAAAGAAATGGCATGATTGCCCCACTTAGCCAAATGTCATTCTTGTTGGGCCAAAATTTGAACAATTTAGGGGGATATATTGAGATTTCTTCTTCATGGGTCATTTCATATCAAAATCCATAACAAATCTAACTTTCTTTTCCTATGATGACAAATATTTCTACATTTCCACGAAATTTCATCTACCAAACAAAACTTTATGAACTTCCACTTTCTTTTTATTTAACTTCTGATTACAACTGTCATTGGGCTCCATTACGAATCTTCAATCATGAGAGTCCATCCCCTACTCAAAGCATAACAAGTTTACTCTTGATAACTCATTTAGCGTACACCAGATGTATAATTAAATTTTTCGTGATTGATCGACTGATTTACAGCATAATTAGTGTTAAATTACGATGTGACTTGTATTTAATTTTTCATTCA
This sequence comes from Omphalea diandra, assembly GCA_949677035.1. Classification (NCBI taxonomy): domain Eukaryota; kingdom Viridiplantae; phylum Streptophyta; class Magnoliopsida; order Malpighiales; family Euphorbiaceae; genus Omphalea; species Omphalea diandra. The sequence continues at coordinate 88,843 of CATIWR010289214.1, forward strand.
TTTTTATTGTGTAATATAAGTTATAGTATTTATTATGATTGGTTAGTCTTTTAAATTTATTTCACAAGTTGTAAGTCATTTTTTTTTCATTGTTATCTGTTTATAGGTAGTTAATTATCTTACTTAATGGTTAAAATAAAAAAAAAATACATTGATTTAATGGTTACATATCATCTACTTATACAAATGTACGAGGTGTATAATAGAATGACTCTAATGTTGATATATACCCTTTATCTTATGTACGAGGTGTATAATAGAATGACTCTAATGTTGATATATACCCTTTATCTTATTTTTTTAATATATCAAAAATATTTAAACCAAATGAAAGTTATCGAAATTTTAAATCTTAATCTCCTACAATATAAAATATGTAATCGATTATCTAATTATTAGCTGAATGATGGTCTTAATTTTACTTTGATATTGATTTGCTACTTTTTTTTTTTTTTTCAATATCAGTCACTACCAAAAAAAAATAAAATTTATTGATGAATTTGTTCGTTGTTAAATCTATTCAGTGAAAAAAAAGTGATGAATTTTTCTTCTCGCTAAATACTTATAGGCGAAAAACTCAATTTGTCAATGATTTAATAACGAAATTTTTATGGGCCTTAATTACTAATTTAGTGGTGTAGCTAAATATATTTAATTTTCAAAAATTACTTTTTAAACTTATATTTTTTGTTTTAACATATTTTATTAGCAATTCATTGATAAATTTTAATTTTAAAAATTAAAATTTATATTTAATTTATTTAATTAATACTAGGGAAGTTCTTCAAAATTATGTTTGCTCATGTGGGTATTTTTACTATTCAAATGCTAATGAGTTTAATCTCATATAAGTATATTTTAGAAATTTTTTATCCTTAATTATGTATCATGGGATCCGTCCCCTTTTAATTAATATATATTTTATTTTGGATAAAAAAATATTATTATATTAATAAGTATATAAATTTGATCTAAACCCAAATTATCAATTTTTTAAATCTAAATCCTAATATATTATCAATTTATTTAAAAACTAAATACAAATTAAAGAAAAAAATAAAACTTAATTAGTTATTCATTAAATTCTAAATTTCATTAAATTTTATTATATATTAGTAATTATATATTTTCAATTAATAAAATAAAAAATTTACTACAAAATTATATTAATTATTCTGAAAACTTTAAATGAACCCAGATTTACAAATGAATTTCTACAAACAAATTTTTACATCGCTAAATTGTTCGACGATGAAATAGCAATAAATATTCGTTATGACTAAGCATTTTATAGGAGAAAAGTTTAGTGGCGATAAATTTAGTCCATCACTGATTTAAGGACGAAAATTTTTTACGTTTTAATTGCTAATTTAGTGATGCTAGTGTGTCACTAAAACCATCATTAAATTTATTTTATTTTTTTAGAAAAAATACAACTCTTCATCACTAATTTTGTATTTTTAATATATTTTTTATTTTTAAAAATAATTTATTGATAATTCATTGGTAAATTCTAATTTTAATAATTCAAATTATATTTAATTTATTTAATTGACAAATTAAAATTAATAAATTCATCACTGCAACAAATTTTATTTATTATAATAAAAACTTTTACGATGAGATCAATTTTATTACAATACGTGATCTTATCATAATAAAATTAAAATTTATCATAATTCTCATACAAATTGGATAATTTGCAACAAAAAAAATTTTGATAAATATTTTTTTTCATAATAAATGAACATAAAGAAAATATAATGTTTAAAAAATTTTTGTTATAATATTTTATTATAAAATTATAGCACTAATTTTTTGGCCCCTATAAAATTACAAATAATGAGAAACTAATTTATCATAATAGCATTTTATCATAATAAATAGCATTTTATTTCAAAATAACTTATCACAATAAATAAAAAAATTATATAAAGATGTAAATTTTTGATATATTAATTTTATTTTTTATAAATTTAAAGTTAAAATTAAATAATAAATTAAATATACAAAATTATTTTTTATTAACATAAAAAATTATGTATATTTGAATCTTTAAATTAAGTGAAATAATTTTATCGTTAAAATTCATATCCAATTCATCAATATTTTACGTTGAATTTAAGGACGTGGTTTTCGTGTTTAAGTTGTTGCTACGTCTTGAAAATTTTTGCAATAGTCATTTGATTCTTTTTTTTTTTTTTTTTCCTATTTCATCATCATTTAATAACGAAAATATTACGTTACTAAATTTCATGGTTATTTTAATGTTTTTTTTGTAATAAACTTCCTTCCATTAGAAGATACCTATGATGACTTTGGCTTAGTTTATTTATATAATTGCTTGACGCGACTTGATTAACAGTATGTTTGATATTGTTATTGCAAAAATCTGATTTTAGAATAAAAATTAAAAGATATTTTTCCTCTAAGTGTTTATAGGTTTTTCTAATACAAATTTTGTAAGTACGAAATTAATATTGATAAAATCTTCAAATATTAGTTTCTTTTGTAGTAATTATTATTCACAAAATTCATATAAAAAATCTATAATCATTCATAAAAAAATCTCTTTTAATTTTTATCCTAAAATCAGATTTTTTTTTAATAATAATGCAAACATTCTTTAATTATTTTATTCAAAATCAACAATCCAATTTAATTAGCATAGAGGAACAATAAACAAAAATTCTAAATTAATTAGTGAATAATCCAATGGTTTAAGAAAATTCAAGAAAAAAAAATAAAAGAACACTATTGGTGCTTTAAAATTGGACCTACTTTGTTATAGTTTGGTTAAACTCATTATAATTGTGCTATTGAGTGACGTTTTAAAGGAATCAGCTTTAGTTTAAAACAATTATTTGTTGAAACTTTTTATTTGTTTATTAATTTATATATATATATATATATATATATATATATATATATATATATATATATATATATTTTATATCAACCATCCTCCTAGCATCCTTTTGTAGACAACAGAATCTAGGATTTTAGCTTTAAAAAATGTGGTTTGCCACTTTAGGTTTGAGACAAGTGTAGAGGGCATAAGAGCTCAAGGTAAAAGCTAAAGTTCCTTCAACTTCTCAGAAAAGTTACCACTTAGTCCCACTTTAGGGGCAATAATTTGGTCCTCAATTAAACTCATCGTAACTTTGTGGGAAAATTTTGGTTGGTGAAATCGCAAGAATTATTGCTTCACGAATGATTAAAATGAAATTGGTAATTATAATTGAATCTCAGACATAAAGTACGATGATATATATATATATATATATATATATATATATATATATATATATATTATTACAGTATTATAATTTTTAAACAATATTAAGTAATAGTTTTATCAGTTTATAAAATTATTTATTATTTTAAATAATTTTTATTTTGATTAATTTATCTAAAATAATCATAATCATAAATAATTAATAAATTATATATCTAATTTAAAATTTTACCCAAAAAAGTGTAAAATTCACTTTCACATGATTTTATGATTATGGGAGGAAAAAAAAAAGTAGGATGCCTTGTTGAAATATCTGCCACAGCATTTCCGGTCCATAAGCATGAGTATAATATTGTCTTCATCCAAAGAATGCATAATTGTCTTCATTCCATTTCTGATCAATGCATATAAGCACTCTCTTCTTTTTATCTTTTGATAGAAAAGGGATATCAGCACACCTTTAAAATAAGCCTCTTGTTGTTCTCCTGGGTAATCATTATTTCACTTGTAAGCATATATGCAACCCATAAACACTTTTTATGGTTAATGATGAATATGTGCCTTTTTTTTTTCTTTTTAACTGTCTCTTTCTCTTTTCTCATGGTAAAACATGATTGAATAACTTTTATTTGAGTGATCCCAAAGATGATTTATACTCTTAAAGTTGCAATAACTTTCTATAAGTGCACATGCACTTGTGTATGACAGTACAGAAAAATTATTATATGTTGTGCAATCCATGAACATGATGCTTAATTTTAGATTGATCAAATCTTGCAGTGGGATAATTTTTGTAATGAACGCCATTGATCATTGAAAGTATGCTGATCACCAGTACTTTCAACGGATAGACTTTAGTCCATGTTTGATTATTCCAGCTTCTGTGTCCTTTTGGTTCTTATAGATCTTTAGGTTATAATGTACGTGTATAATTCATATTAAGTGTGAGTAGTGTGTAAGCCGAATATGTATGTATATATATGGCCATAGAAAATTATTATGGCTGCGTTATACGCATGGGCCAAGACTTGAGAGACCAAATATGACCAATTTGAAGTCTAGTGAAAACACCAATATAGCTGATATGAATTAAGGACCGGCCAAGAAAAAACACAGTTAGGAGTTCATATTAAGCATTGCGAATGCTCACATTTGTCAACATTTGATTCATAAGTCCATAAAACTAGAGTAGATAGGTGGGTAGGTAGAGCACATCACACTCATAATCCCAGGTAGTAAAGATTTTCACCAAATGTATGAGAAATAAATTTGATGAACAATCAAAGAATGAAATTGGAATTGAGTTGACATTCATCACCTAAATAAATATGGTGGTGCACATACTATACGACACATGTTTGACAAAGAAGTTTTAGTTTGTAAAAAGAAGTCATGGAAAATTCAACAACAACGAAGCTGATTTTTTAAGTTTATGAACTTTCAAGTGGTGGTTGATTGCAGTACCAAAAAAGAAACTGGTTGTTGATGAAATGATGTTTTAAAGTTAATATAAAATTGAATACAAATGATTTTTTTTTTTTTGGGTTAACTGTAGTATTAGAGTTTTTTGTTTTAATATAGATGATTGTCATTTAATCATTTAAATAATCATATGATATCTATAATTCATAATATTAATGGCAAAAAATAATTGACGATCTTATATAATCATATATATATCTCAAATCACTATGTAAATTTTTCAATGAAACTATAATTATCATATTATCTTAAAAATTATGTTCATCAGCAAACTAGATTAAAAATATATTCCAAAATCAAGAGATGCTAATTTCAATTAAAAAATATATTAAAAAAGAACATTTATAAAGGATGAAAAGACACCCTTGAAGGAAAAAAATTCATAAATCCATATAATGATAAAAAAAAAAATAATAAACATAGATAGATCTGTCAAGTATATATTAAATTTGAATTTATTGAAAGTAAATATAAAGAAAAAAGAAAGAGAAGTCATCATTAATAAATTTAAATTTATTGAAAGTAAATATAAAGAAAAAAGAAAGAGAAGTCATCATTGGCTGACACATCAAATAGAGTGAAAGAAAATTAAAAAAAAACATTTTGAAATTAATAAAACAAATGTACTTTAATTCATTCACATTGAGCTCTTTAATTTTCACTTATTTATTTTTTCATATTAGTAAATTTTGTGACAGTAAAAATAAGATTGATAAGCAATTTAATAATATCAATTTTAAAAATTATTTAAAAATTATCTTAGCTTGAAAAAATAAAATATTTAATAGACAATATACAATTAAAAATTTGAGGGAACGAAATTATTATTTTTTGTAATTTTAATGATTTCAATGATGAAAAATATTATAATTCTTCACATTTTTTAGTTACTAGTAATTTCACCTTTAATATTATATAAAGGATAACTTCTATGATGTTGTTTTCTAAAATTTTAAATTATATATATAATTTATTAATTACTTATAGTAAATTTATTTAAAATAAAAATTATTGAAAGTAATAAATAATTATATATTATATATACACTAATAGAATTATTACTTTAATTTTGAAAATTATATTAATTATGACATTGTAATACAATAATATACAGTGTTCATCGATTCTTATGAAAATATTTTAAAATCTATTTTATTTTTAATATATAAATTAATATTATTATTAACATAGAAAATAATTATTAATCAAAATATAAAGTCAATAGTATAAATATAAAAAATTATTATTTTTACTAAAAAATTGATTATTATGTAATTTCATCTCATTAAAGCTTTTAAAAATAAATGAATTTTACGGTGATATGTACTAATGACATTGTGGTAAAATTTTTTATAATTTTTATAATGTTTATGTGGTGCTAAAATTTACATTATAAATAAAATTATATCTCAACAAAATAATAAATAATTATATATATATTAATAAAAATATCATAAAAATATTTGAAATTATATTAACTATGTAGCATAATAGTTTTAATACAATCCACAGAACTTGTCTGTCATCTAAATCTCATCTGTCTGAAAAATATTTAACCCGGTGTGATTTTTCAGTTCACTGGAATTGGTACTTGAAATTCTAAAAACATTCGTTTTTTTAAAGAAAAAAAAAATTAGAAGCAGGTATGTAGATATAATATTTGAAATCTAAAGATTATCTCTCCACCGAAAAGACAACTGCCGAAATAAATAAATTAGTTTATATATATATATATAATTCTGATTTTTTAAAATTTATTTGAGACGAATACTTATCTATTACAATTTAATTATTTTACATAAAAGTTGTTACAAATTTTATTAACTTATCATGTAAAACTATTTAGTTAAAAAAATTATAATATAAATTTAAAAGAAAAAAATTAAAAAATTATGTGTATTTTATCTAATTAAAAAGGAGATATTATTTATTTAATCATATATATATTTTGAAATAATATTTTAATTTTATTAAAATTTTTAAATTATAGTTTACGTAATACATTGATTATCGATTTGGGAATTACAATTTAAAAACAAAAAGGCTTGATTTCCTGTACTTGTAAAGTGCAAAATATTAAATATGTTCAAATTGAAAAAAGTTAAGTGAAAGCATTATCTGGGCATGGGTCCAGTGACTTTAAATTTTTTTTCGCCTTTTTATTATTGTCTATAGCATATATGTATATTTAACTAACACTATGTTTGGAAAATCATATGGGGAGAAAAGAAAATAATGAGAGAAAATAAATTTTTTTTTTCTTTATTTTTTTCTTCATGATTGAATAACAAGAAGAAAAAGGAAAATAATTTTATTTTCTGTTGTTTGGAAAGCAAAATATAGAAAGAAAAGAAAATATTATTTTATATATTTTCTATTTTACCCTTTATTCAAGAAAATAATTAGATATATAATTTTATTGTATAATGATAAAAAAAAAAGGTAAGTATATTATATTTTAATTAATTTTATATGAAATAACCATTTATATAATGATAAATATAATGTTAAATACTAAAAAAAAAATCTAACATTAGTTTTTTATATTTCAAATGTTAAAAAAACAGATTTATATATTCAGTTATATTTTTTAAATATTGAATATTAATTTTTAAATTAAACGTAAAACCTAACATTTATCAAATATTATTTTTCAATATTTTAATATTTAATCACTAAACATCAATTGGTAAATGTGAAACTAAAAATACATTAAGTAAAAAGTCATAAGATTTTGAGAGAATTAATTTCAATTAAAAATTTTAGATAAAAATGTTTTACTAATTTTATAATTTAAATTCACTTTATGTTTATTTTAAATCTTAAAAATAAAATAACTTCAATTCATTATAAAAATCCTCTCAATCTCTTATATTTGGTGTTGATTTTATGTTCACGCGTAAAATAGTAATTTTATAAAAATTCTCTCAATCTCTCATATTTTCTCTTCATTTTGGAAAAAAAATAAAGGGAAAATAAACTTTATTTTCTTTCCCCTCTTTTTTTTCCTTCCTTTCCCAAACAAAGTAAAATTATTTATTTTATTATTTTCCACTTTTATTTTACTTCCTCTCTTATTTTCCTTCCCCTCAAACACTGCATAAGCTACCATCCAACCCTAAAATAATTCGCACTCGCTCAATTGGAGCCATAGAGAGAGAGAGAGAGAGAGAGAAGTTGGCTTTATCACTAAGGCTCTGTTTGTTTTGCAAAAAATATTTTAGAAAATATTTGTTAGGAAAATATTTTTTGTATTTTTTTCTGTTGGTGCATCCAAGAAAATTGGTCAATGAAAAATTTTTTTTTGATTAAAGGAAAACTAAGTCATTTTTCAGAAAACTAACTTGACATTTTGAAAACGATAAGTTATTTTATGAATTTTAACAAACTCATTCAAATAAAAAATAAAATCACATAAATACATGTATTTATTATTATTGGTCATCATTGACTACCGACATCCGTAATCAGACATCATCAATTGGCGATGATAGTTGATGATAGGTGAGACTTACAAAAAAATTTTCGTTTTTAATGTATTTTTCTTATATTAAATAATAAACAATATGAGCATAAAATATTTATTATCTAAATTTTTCATAATCTTATAAATAAAAAAATTAATATTTTTATAACGTGTTCCAAACACCAGAAAATATATTTTTCTCAAAAAATATTTTCTTTAGATAAATTATTGTTTACAAAACAAAAACGGAGTCTAAATTACTAATATATCTTTTTACGAGTCTCAGCCTCTCATTTGCATGATGTCATTATCACCCTTAATCTATCATTTATGAGTTGATCAATAATTATTTCTCTCCCTCAAATCACAATTACTTAACTTTGAATTAAGGTTATATATTAGTTCTTATCTTGTATCATTAAATTAAGCTAATTCTGTTTTTAACACCCTCACATCAAGAATATATATATATATATATATATATATATATATATATATATATATGTGTGTGTGTGTGTGTGTGTGTGTGTGTGTGTGTGTGTGTGTGGGAGAGAGACATTGGTAAGTTGAAAATTTTTAACCTAAGTAATAAAGGAGGAAAAAAAACAAATTATAAACACTATAATGTTATATAATATTATATTATAATGTCATTATTTGTATAATTTTAAGTATTATTGGATAATAATTTTATTAGTGTGTAAATATTTATTATTTTAATTAATTTTTATCTTAATTATTTTATGGAATTTAACAAATTCATCTAAATAAAAAATAGAATCATATAAATATATGTATTTATTATCATTGGTCATCATTGACTACCGACATTCATCACCAAGTATCGTTGACTAGTGGTGGTCACCGATGATAGGTGGGACCTACAAAAAAATTTAATTTTTAATGTATTTTTCTTATATTAAATAATAAATTATATAAATATAAAATATTTATGATCTAAATTTTTTCATAATTTTATAGATTAAAAAATTAATATTTTTTATAGTGTGTTTCAAATACCAGAAAATTTATGTTACTCAAAAAATATTTTTCTTAGACAAGTTATTTTTCGCAAAACAAATAGAGCCTAAATTACTAATCTATCTTTTATGAGTCTCAACCTCTCATTTGCATGGTGTCATAATCACCCTTAATGTATCATTTACGAGTTGATGAATAATTATCTCTTTCCCTCAAATCACAATTACTCAACTTTTAATTAAGGTTATTTATTAGTCCTTATCTTGTATCATTAAATTAAGCTAATTCTGTTTTTAACAACCCCATATCAAGAATATATATATATATATATATATATATACACACGCACACACACGTGTGTGAGAGAGAGGTTCGTAAGTTGAAAATTTTAAACCTAAGTAACAAAGGAAGAAAAAAAAAGACAAATTGTAAACACTATAATGTTATATAATATTATATTATAATGTCAAATTATATATTATTTTAATTAATGTTTATTTTAATTATTTTCTAGACTTTAACAAGCTCATCCAAAATAAAAAATAAAAATCATATAAATACATGTATTTATTATCATTGATCATCCTTGACTATTAACATTCATCACCAAGCATCGTTGACTGAAGAAAGTCACGATGATAGGTGAGACCTAAAAAAATTCATTTTTAATGTATTTTTCTTATATTTAATAATAAATAGTATAAATATAAAATATTTATTACCTAAATTTTTTCATAATTTTATAAATTAAAAAAATATTATTTTTATAATGTGTTCCAAATATCATAAAATATATATTACTCTAAAAATATTTTTCTTAGATAAATTATTTTTCATAAAATAAACAGAGCCTAAATTACTAATCTATCTTTTACAAGTCTCAGCCTCTCATTTGCATGATGTCGTCATCACCCTTAATCTATCATTTACGAGTTGATCAATAGTTATTTCTCTCCCTCAAATCACAATTACTCAACTTTTAATTAAGGTTATATATTACTCCTTATATTGTATCATTAAATTAAGCTAATTCTGCTTTTAACACTCCCACATCGAGAATATATATACACACACACACGTGTGTGCGAGAGAAAGAGAGAGAGGTTGGTAAGTTGATAATTTTTAACCTAAATAATAAGGGAGAAAAAAAAGACAAATTGTAAACACTATAATGTTATATAATATTATATTATAATGCCATAATTAGTATAATTTTAAGTATTATTGGATATCAATTTTATTATTTTAATTAATTTTTATTTTATTTATTTTTCAATCTTTAACAAACTCATCCAAATAAAAATTAAAATCATATAAATACGTGTATTTATTATCATTAGTCATCTTTGCTATTGACTTCCATCAACAGGCATCATCAACTGGCAGTGGTCGCAGCAAAAAATTTCATTTTTAATGTATTTTTCATATTAAATAAAAAATAGTATAAATATAAAATATTTATTATCTAAATTTTTTTCATAATCTTATAAATTAAAAAATTAATATTTTTATAGTGTGTTTCAAATATCAAAAAATATATGTTACTCTGAAAAAAATTTTCTTTAAGTGAGAAAGAGAGGTTGATAAGTTGAAAATTTTTAACCTAAATAACAAAGGAGAAAAAAATACTATAATATTATATATAATATTATATTATAATGCCATAATTAGTATAATTTTAAGTGTTATTGGATAAAAATTTTATTAGTGTGTAATTATTTATTATTTTAGATAAAATTATCTCAAATAATTAATAAATTACGTATATAATTTAAAACTTTATACAATAATACTATGCATATACATTACCGTGAAATTCCCATCTTTCCTTTTTTTAGGTTTAGATTTGAAATTTTGAAAAACTATAAAAATGTAATTTTTTACAAATTTATTAGATAAAGATAAGATTATGAACAAAAACTGAGAATCTCTTAATTATTACATAAACCAAGGAGGAAAAAGAAGGGTGTAAAAGTTTTTGTTCATGTGTGGGGGAAAAATATTGCATCGGGTAACGCTATCATGTTTCAGGGCTCTGCCGAAACCCAATTACAAAGACCAAAAGTAGCGTACATGATATGAATTCGCTTTCCAAATTTACATTTACCTATGCATGCAAAAGTCCAATCACCATGCATGCAGATTCCATATCCACAACTACGTACATATAGTATCTGAGAATACCAATGACGACAATCTCTGCTAAGCTTGCTGTGGAAAAGAAGCCATTGAAGAGAATAAAATGACACTGTAACTTTCCAAGCATCGTCATCAGCTGTGGTGGATCACTAAAATGGTCAAAGTTTATATCTAGTAGAGATGACTAAACAATTACGTAATATATATATATATACACACACACACACACACACTTTAGTCATTACAGGCCCCCACATCTTTATATATATATATATATATATATATACACAACTTTACTTATATAATATGGTCTCATTTAAGTTAGAATAAATTAAACTGATTGAATGAAACTGTAGTTACCAAATATAATGACGACCAAGTATCTTATCTATTTATTATAAATATAAATAAAATGGCTAACTACTCATAAATTTGTGTATTGCACGAAATGATTATAATAATAAATTTTATATATATTTAATATTTATTTTTATTAAATAATTAATTAACTAATTGAATGACTAATTAATATTTTATAAAAATGATTATCAAGTAAATAAAATAATAAAGTAAATTTTTTAAATTTTATAATTATGTATGGATATAATTATAATAAAGATTATTTATTGATTCATACATTCAATCTTACAATTTGAAGAAAAAATTTATTAAATTTAAATGAAGTAAATTTTTGACACGTGGCAATGTTATGCACAATTGTTTGACAAATGACAAACAATTATTTAAAACTAATCTTGAGACTGAAATTAATAATATATATTGATTATGAATTAATCCGTATAGTGATCTAATGACTTCATCATTGAGATAATTCATTGATTTCCAAAAAAAATATATGATTATTTGTGTATGAATATATTTTTCTACTTGTTATATATTTAGTATAATTTTTTTAAAAAATATTTTATACAAAATCTGAAGCATTTTGAAGATAATTTTGACGGAGATGTATACATATAGAGTATCATTGTGTAAAATGTTAAATTATATTATGATTTATTAATTATTTATAGTAATTTTATTAAAAATAAAATTATTCAAATGATAAACAAATATATATTAATAATAAAATTATTATTTAAATATTTAAAATTATATTAATTATGATATCGTACTACAATGTTATATATGTATTATAGTATTCACCTTTGAAAATTATTGCTTTAGATTTATAAGAATTTTAAACTAGAATGAAAATTTATATTGATTTGTTCATAAAAGTAACGGATGATCTATATTGATTAAATTATTGAGACGTGGGTTGATTTTGATTTCAACTTTGATTTTTTTTTTTTTTTGATTCATAAAAGGTTTGATTAGTTGAATAGTATTATGGGTTACACAACATGAGGTAGTCATCTCATTTCAATAACTCCCACCACAAAAGCACGATAAAGGAAATTTTCCACCACAAAGGTGAACGAAGATAATTAAATTCAAAACCTCTATTCCTCACAAATGCATCTTAACTATCAGGCTATATCTACACGTGCCTTTGATTTTTTATATTGATAATTTATGTTGAGTTAAACTACATGCCAGCCATGCTAACGAATATAATTAATTATCCTCTTTCTCTGCAGGCCAAATAAATTAATTTTATTTGTGTTGATTAAGTTTCTTACCCTACTATATTTTTTTAAGCTAGTTTGCCTGTTAAACTAATTAACCATCGCAATTCATTTTTTTTAAAAGAGAGAGAGAGAGAGAGCCATCGCAATTATTTGGGCCATGGAGACACATCACCATTCGATCAAATCGCTTTATCAAAACATTAAATGACTAATTTAACCCTAAAATTTACATGAAATATCCCTTGGCTTTACTCATCATGTAAGTAGTCGTGCACGTGAACAAGGACAAATTTCTGTATTATATTGGACGATTTTTTTTTTCCCCAAAAGGATTCTGATCGATGCTGGCCCGTGAGAGATAAGGCTGTTTTGGTAATTTTGTTGTTCTTGGCGGTGATTTCATAATTCATTCTCTTTAAACCTAAAAAACCAACCGAATTAATACTATTTGGTTTATTTGATTTGAATTTTATAAATTCAGTTGAATTTTAAATACTTTAGTTTTTAGTTATCAGTTTGATTTCATTATTTTCAAATCAAATAAACCAAATAAATAGAATTATTAATACTAAAATATAATCAATTATTATTCATTATGTTCAAATAATATATAATATATATTTCAAATATATTACTCATATACTATTAGTGTCTTAGTTTAATATTAAGATGGGACTATCTAATAGTGTCAAGATTTGAATCTCACTAATATAATCCCCTTTCTTCAATTCTCAAAAAATATATATATTATTCATATACAACTAATAGTTATATATTTTGGAATTATAATATAGTTTGGATGTAATTAAATATATTATATATTTAATATAATATACTAATTAATAATATATTTTCTCAAAAAATTCAAAAATTTATGACCAATTAAATTTGAAATCAAGCCCATGATAAAAGTTCAAGTGACTGAACTGAACGAAATGTTTGGTTTTTATTTCAATTTTTACTTTATTCATTTTATTTTAATTTTTTAAACATTAATTTGATTTATTTGGTTTTAACAATATTTCAACCACCAAACTAAATTTTTCGATGCTCTAATGACTATATTACTATTTTTCTAAACTAATCCTAATTTTTTTAGAAAAAAATATCTGATTTTTTATATTTAAAAAATTGTTAGGAAAATACCCAGCTACACTAAAGTGTAGCATTTGATGATAAAATTTTGATGCTTATTTAGGATTGTTATAAAAACTTACCATTTTCAATATTTTTAATTGGACACATCATATATATTGAAATTGAGAAACTAATTTGTTTATTTATTTTTTTTCATTATGTCCGATATACTTCTACATTGTTTGGGATATTAGATTAATTTTATTCAAATTAAAAAATTATTAATGGGTACAACTCCAAGATTTTGTCTATATCTACTTTTTATTACGTGATTTTGGTTTATTTGTTTGTTATCACATTTTTTTTTCTTTTTTTCTGTATTAAGATGGAAAAGTAGTTTTCTTTTTCCTTTTAGCATCACTTTTTAAAATATTGGAGAAATATTGTTTTCAAATTTTAAATATATATGTTGAGAAAGGGCAATATATTAATACCCAACTAAGCTGAGGGCATATATCAAACAGAAGTATTGTAGAACTTATATTAATAGTTACAATATACCTCCAAACAAGACCTTAGGACAGCAATAAATAAGCTCTCTCTCTTTGTCTCCACAAGAAATGAAGAAGAAATTCCTGGTTTTTGTCCTCCTCTAGACAACAATAACAACAGCAATATCCCCCCCATCTTCCAAGTTGTTGGTTTTGTTTTCTTATCACTAAATAATATATATCTTCTTCTTTTAGGGGAGCAACAGCTTAGAGAAGCAAATCAAGAAAGAAAACAAGAGAGTTTGGTGGCTACAAGAGAAAGAAAGACAAAATTATTTAAAAGGTTTTCAATAATAATCACTTTTGTTTTATCTTTTTCCTTCTCTGCTTTCAATGTCAAATATCACAGGTGAAGGTGGAAGTTTCTCCTCAGGGAATACTACTGGTGTTGGAGAAATAGAAGTTCAACAGCAACAACAGCTACTAAATCACTTAAACTCTATAGCTTCAACCACTAATACTACCAACAGCAATGGCTCCACTACTCTGCCAGTTAAAAGGAAGAGAAACTTACCAGGAAATCCAGGTATGTACTTATATATATACACACACACACACTCACTCATATACATATATAGCTCATGTCTTTTATTACAAGCTCAGTTAAAGAATGATGTGAAATTTATTGTATGTTTGAGAATTTTGATGTTCTTTTCCATTTGAGTTGATCTTTACCCCTTGTGCAAACTTGATTTATGGCTTCATAATGTAGTGAAGAATCACAATATGTTCTTGGGTTTCCACTATTATTAATTCAGGTTCTTTTTCGCATATGCATATAGCTGATGGATTTTATATCTTTTTGGATCATAACAAAAAGGAAAACCATGTGGATACAGATTCGGTTGAATTCAAGCTAGCCATTGAAATAATTTTAAGTTTTCCGAATCCCTTTTTTCACTTTCTTTTTGTCGGTACATTCTTTTTTAAAAACTGTCGAATTAAAGAAAAATCAGTAAATATAAGTGGTTGAAGAGGCTTCAATTATTGGCTGGGATCTCAATAATTGCATTGAACTAGAACTATTGTTTTTGCACTCTACCCTCTGTTTTGTTATGTTTTTAACTGTTTCTGGCCGGTGAAACATATATTCCTTCATGGACTACAAGAACTCAACTTCTTCTTCCTATCTCTCACATCTCTTATATTGTCTCATTTAATTTCCAATATTAATGTGCTTAAGATCTTAAATAAACCCTTTTTTAAAAAAAATAAAATATTTATGAATATATATAGAGTAATAGTTTCAGAGAGTCGTCTCAAGAATTATAAAGTTCTATATATAGAGTAATGATCTCAGAGAGTCATCTCGAGAATTATAAAGTTATAATTTTAAAATAATTTTGAGTCTGATTAATGAATAAATTTATATAATAATACTCACCATGTAAATTTCTATACATGTGCAGACCCTAGTGCAGAAGTTATTGCATTATCACCAAATACCCTCATGGCTACAAACAGATTTGTGTGTGAAATTTGCAACAAAGGTTTCCAGAGAGACCAAAACCTCCAATTGCATCGGCGAGGCCATAATCTACCATGGAAGCTTAGGCAAAGAACAGGCACTGAAATCCGGAAAAGGGTTTATGTTTGTCCAGAACCATCATGTGTTCATCACAATCCGACTCGTGCATTAGGTGATCTTACGGGCATCAAGAAGCATTTTTGCCGAAAGCATGGCGAAAAGAAATGGAAATGCGACAAATGCTCTAAGAAATATGCTGTGCAATCTGATTGGAAAGCTCATGTAAAGACCTGTGGTACTAAGGAGTACAAATGTGACTGTGGCACCATCTTCTCCAGGTTCGTATTTAGCAAATTGATAAATTTGATTAATTGTTTTTTGTTTTTAATTTTACTGTGATCAAGCGATATCTGTTTTCTGCATATCATATTGATTAATGGTAAACTATACAAATTGAACAATTTTTTTTTTTTATTTTTATGGTAAGCATATTCTCGAGTAGATTTTTGTTTTTGTAATTTTTAATAATTTATTATAAGAAACAAACCTGAACCTAAAAAATAAGTAAGAAAATATATACTTTCTGTTAATTTAAAATTTGAGTATATAGAATACAGGGGGAAAAAACGTCTTACATATATTAGTGATCAATTTGGTTTTGTCCAGGCCTAGTCAACGGTAAACTATACGAATTGAGCAATATGTTATTTTTTTATATTTAGGGTAAGTATATCGAGTCAATTTATTTGTTAATAAAAAACTAAATTTTTTCTGAGTGATTTTAAAAGGGGATTTTTGTATTGACTTAATATATTTAAAAATATTTTTATTTCTAAATATTTATTCTAAAAATCAAATCAAAAAAATTAAGTAAGAAGATATATGTTTTTCATCAATTTCAAAATTGGACAATATATAAAGTAGAAAGAATTAGTTAAAGGCTCATGTACTAGCTAGCTGATTGATTGTTCATGAATCAAGGATTAGGACATAGATTTAGAGATTAGAGCAGATATATATGGTATAGCAAATTGATTGAATACATATAAAATTAAAATTAAGATTGCCGGCTTTGATTGGAGTCATTGTTTGACTAATGTGCAATTATGAAATCATTATTTTGCCAAAAAGTCTTATATTCTCATTTTCTATTTATTTTTTTCAGCTTGTTGTATTTAGTAAATAAATAGTTTTTCCATCATATTGGAATATGACTAATTCAAACAATAAAGTCTTTTTTTTTTTTTGTACCAAAAAAGGGAAAAGTCTTTTGTGGTCCCATAAAATTGGATAGGACGGTGGATCTCTCTCTCCCCATAATATTATATAATTTAATTCAATTTTTAATAGAGGCTTAATTATTAATTAGGTTGATTACAATTGGAATATATGATGCAGGAGGGATAGCTTTATCACTCATAGGGCTTTCTGTGATGCCCTAACAGAAGAAAACAACAAAGCAAAACAAGGATTAATACCTAATATGGAGCCAAACCTCATACCCGTGCCTATAAGCAACATCAATACTAAAGACCAACCGACCATAATATCCAACTTTAACCATCTTCAAGATACCAAAATTCCATTATCCCTACCCCATGAGCTCATGCCAATGCCAAAACCCTCTGCAGGAGCCATGTTTTCAAGCAGCACCACAAGCCTTTTTGGTGCAAGAACTGTGTCAAACATTTCCTCTTCCCTTCAGTTCAGCGCAAATAATAATACATCAACAATCTTTGGAGGAAATGGACATCTATTAGCTGCAGGTTCAGCTTCAATGTCAGCCACTGCATTGCTGCAAAAAGCAGCTCAAATGGGTGCTACTAGTACTAATCTGAACTCTTCCCTGATGACCCACAAGAGCTTTGATGTTACTAGCATGGCACCATCCACATTTGGTCCAATGCAGACCCCAAACGACCTGTCGTCTCAAGTGACAGGAGGGAATAATAATGATGGATATATCAACCAGTTTTTCAATGGTCATGATGGTGGGATTGACGAGAACTCAGCTGCAAATGATGATGTGGGCATGTTTAGTGAAGTTATAGACCAAAACAATGCATTATTCAAGAACAGTATTCACGAGCAGGAAATTAGTAGCACTAGGGAAGATAATAGTAAGAGTTTTTTTCTTGGTGCAAATTCAAACAGTGGAGCTCATAATCCAAGTGATTTATCAAGATTTAGTGGGGATGTGATGACCGTTGATTTCTTAGGGCTAGAAGGATCAAGACAAAGGAATCTCCATGAACACCAAAAACAAGAAATGGAGTTTAGGGGAATTGCCCATTCAAGAATTCAAGGTTTGGGTCACTTTGATCTATTGGAGAAACCCATGTGGGATGTCTGAAAAATGAAAACACACTCATCATTTCTAGCTAGTCGTTGATGAGTTCGATCGTGCCACTTGTTTTATCTTTTTCTTGTTTTTTAGATATAAATATTAGCCATTTATCAACATCAAGCTAGGGTGTATCTTGCTAAAGAGCAAGATTATGAGGATTTTTGGCGCTAATGTTTAGCAAATTAGTATGAGTAGAAGAAATAATAATTTAAAGAAAAAACTTTATTGAATTCTAGATGTGATTTTTCTGTACTCCCTTTGAATATAATTTTATATGTGTTTATCAAAAAAAAAAAAAAAACGTGATTGAACTATGTTTTCCAGTATGTTGGATTATATATATATATATAATGTTTCATTCCTATATTTTGCTTAGATGCTGACTAGGTTTCTAGTTTTTTTTAATGCGCTTCTTTTACTTGGTCATCATTACTCTTCAGATTAGATTTGCTTCCGAGATGCTCAAACAGTGAACATATAATGTCACACTTCAATAATTCAGCCTCTAATTCAATAATTACTGAAACCAAAATTTTTTAAAAAAAAATTCAGGCCCCACAGCTTGGTTTATTTTAAAGATAATGACACGGTGCACCTACTTTTTTTACAAAAGAAATTTTTATTCCACATTTTCTAAAAAAATATTATGGTACACAAGTTTTTACTTTTTTATACTCTCTGTAATTTTTGTTGACATTTTTACACTTCTCTTTTCCCTTCAATTATGATTTCAATCCTAATCTTCATTTAATTCGTTCATTTCTTTATTTATAATCACATAAAACAATTTTAGAAGAAAAAGGTAAAAATGTTCTATTTGTAAACGTTTTTAGCTCGGCTCATCTACAACAATATCTCAAGAAGTCTCATTACGTCTCAAGAATCCTAATCTTTATTTGCTTCATTCGTCTAGTGCGAGGCTTATCTACAACGCGACCTCTAACAAATTATTGGTGCTATGTTGTGGCTTGAGCATGACGATTCATTTAGCTAAGATGTGCATAAATTTGACAGTTTGAAAGCATCTTAAATTATCCTGACCCGTATTGAAAAATTCTTGTATTATTTTCTCATTTGTGTTTGTGAAATGACTTTAACATTGTGCTCCATGTGTCTCAAATAAGTCATGCATTTATGTGTTCAATAATAGAGTAAGCAGGCGCTGCACATAGACTTGATATGGAAGAATTCTTTATTTAATATAGAAATTGAAAAAAAAAATGAAAGCAATAGAGGCTAAAAATATAGAGTATTAAATCAATAAAAGTCATTTGGATTAAAGGTATAAGAAAAAAATATGAAAATTTTAATATCATAAAATTGAACTTAATTAAGTCTTCAAGAGATGCTTTGAATTTAAGGAGAAATTTTAAATTTATTTATTTTTTGTTTGATTACTGATTTATCTTTTATTGATTATATTTTAGTCAATAGTTGTATAAACCAGTTATTAACATGTTTATAAGTAGTTGATAAGATATTTATAACAGATTTATAAGTTGTTGACAACATATTTATAACTGATGTATAAGTAGTTGACAAGATATTTATAAGTGGTTGACAATATGTTTATAAATGATTGAAAACATATTTATAACTAGTTTATAAGTGGTTGACAACATGTTTATAATGCTTATATGCTTTGATAAACTGTTATTTGCACTTTTAATATCAGATTAAGTTTAAAAAAATTTGAATTAATATTTTTCAAAAAATAAAACTAAAATAAATATTTTTTATAATTGTTTTCTATATTTTTTTAACATATTAAGTTTTAAAATTTTGTATTGATAATCCTAAATAAATGTAAAATAGAACAGAAATAAGCATTTTTGTAAAATTTCTATTATGATTTTTCAGAAGTTGAATTATTTTTGAGTTTTTAATAAATCATAGATAAATCATGTATAAATATTTTATTGTGTATATTTATTTAATAATTGAAGGAGTGATAACAACTTTATCTCATTTAAAAAATTAATTAATGATAAAATTAATTTTATGAACTTTTATTTAATAAAAATCAAAAATCTATTTGTCAAACAAATGAAAATGAAAAAAAAAATATCTACATCAATTTATATATTGATTGAATAAGGAAATAATTAATAAAGTAATTATTAATAATTAACTAATAAATGTATTGTTATATTTTTAAATATGGAGTAATTTATTATATATATTGAAATATAAAGAGCCATAATTTGGTGACGGTACAGATTGAGACGAGAAATAGAACAATGTATAAACAACATATACAAGAGCATGCATACGATATTTTTCTTGCACCACTGTTGAGTTATGGAAACGAAAAGATAGAGAAGCTGAACATGTTTATAACAAATTAAGTGTCTAAAAGTCATTTCAAACACAACAAAGTTATTTTCAAAAGAAAAAATTTTATAAAGTATAAATATTTTTTCCCTTTGAAATTTAGGTAATCTTTGTCCATTCTCCTTTATTTTATCCCAAATTGATTTTAGCCGTATAAAATTCATCAAGCCCATCTCATCTTTGCCATTTGTGCAATGTTATGGACTGAACCACCGCAGAAAAATTGTGTGGCTCCAAGCACTTCTTCCAAGCAGGAAAATTGAGAACCAGCGAAAAGTAGATATGCCATTGCCACTCCCATTCTGCATTCTCTTCTAGTCCCAAATTGCTATTGTTCTTGTTCACCACTTAGGCAAAATCCTAGCCAGGTAGTCTATTAGAATACAAATATAAATATTATGATATGTAGGGAATAACATATGTTATCTTGAAGCTACTAGCCAGCCACAAGAAGAAAAAGCTTTGGCCATGGTATTGCGACATAATATCCATGCATGCAAAAATGCCTTACTCCATAAGATTTACATGACCATCACCCAGTGAAAGGAATGAGAGCTTCCAAGAGGTGACAAGGCCTCCGTCCAAAATATTTGCTCCACTGGCGTTGACATTTAGGCGGCAGCTATTGGCAGGTGTTGGTTCAGCTTCTCCAGTGGCAGTTGGTGCAAACTTTGGAGGAATTACAAGTTTTCTCCTGGGTTTATCACCGCAAAGCGGTGGGAATCTTAAGCTGGATGTGCTTTACCCTATTGGAGGATATAGCCATTGTATTCAGACAAACGAAGGATTTGGTTAGCATCAAATTGTTTCTTTTAGCTGAAGCAATCTTTCTGATTTTGGCTTTCTGATGCCCTATATGCTATTTTGAGAACAGAATTCGTATATCCGCCAAGTTGGGTTGGAGAACAAACACTACTGTATTGAGCAGCTGAGAAAACAGAATTTGAGAGATCACTTGATCCACCTGCTTTAAACAATGTGAAATCCGGCGATCAACGGCGCAAGAACGTAAATGAACCAGTTGTAGCATTTGGCCCACCTGGTTCAAGTGGCGAGTTAAACGTTAGTGCCATTGTCTCTCCAGTTCCTCTTGATTTCTCATGAGTATTCTTCAAATTGATTTTTCAACAAGATTCTAGACGCATGAAGGCAACCCTTTTACATTTTTCATTGTAGTATTGAAGCATTTGGAGGACCGAAGGACGTGGGAGAAGCTGTGGTGACGACAATCACAACATCTAGACGGCGACCAAATGTGAAAGGAACTTTGATAGGATCAAGATTGAGAGACGATTCTACGAGGAATATTAATTACTATGAGCTGGAATTCAGTGTTGAAACCTCCACATTTCAGCGGCAAAATTTAGCAGTCTGTTGTGTTTGTGGTGGAAGGTTGTATCCTTTAAAAGCTCAAGCACCCGAATCTGCATGGCAAAATGTCGAAGTAGACTTCCACAGAATTGCAGAATCATTCAATCTTCTATCTTGATACAAGACCAGATAATGCTAACATAGGTACCCCACTGGAGTTGTCAAGTTCCAGACGATCTGATGTTTACGGGCAGCTAGTTCGAAAGCTTTTGTTTCACTGCATGGAAAGCCAAGCATCAGATCATTTTATGTGCAAGTGAATATTTGTATAATCTCCATCCAGATGACAAATTAGGTTTAACATGAGAAGTAGCATATCAGTAGTTGCTAACAAAATACCGTTAAAGTACCACTGGATTGAGATGGAATGGAATCCCTGAGAAAAAGTAAAGTTTCTACAAATGCATCTCATAGATATAAAAGATAATCACCGAACAAGTCAGTGTCAGTCAAACAGAGATGACCTGAAACTATCCTCTCACTCATCTTAAAACCATATTGCAAGTGCCAGAATGTCTCAAAAACAAGGCACCAATCTAAAGAATCATACAGCTAGACATCCAGAGGGACCAGCATTACACGATATTACATAATAAATACATTTATACAATTAAATATTCCATCAAACACTGTAGCTTTTTAAAATTATTTTTCCTATATTTAAATTACAATTAACAGTACACTAATTGTACACTAATTCAAGCACAACTAATCTTTCTTTGCTTAGAGACCTTCCCCAAGTTATCAGAAACTGCAGCAGTTAGATTAGGATCCTCAAATCCAATCACTGCACCAAGTCTGCAACAGAAACAGATTTTTTTTAGCATATGTGAAAGGTGCACAGGACAGAGGAAAGGAATGTGATAGATAAAACAAGAACCAGAGAAGAATTGGTGAATGGATGAGAAAGCAAATCTCAGACAAACAACCCCCCAATTTGCATGACTTTCAACTCTACTTTTCTAAGCTAAAGCCACAGGTCCACAATCACTAGCACGACAAAACTGTGGTAATAGAGTTTTTCGTTTATCTTCGCAAAAAAGACTAAATATCAAAACTTGAAACAGTATGAAAATTGCCAGCCTGATTTACTTACTTAGGATCCAGAACCAATTTCTGGACTTCCTTAATAGCTGAACTAGCCGCATAAAGTGATATCTTTCCTACCTGTGAAGAACCAATACAACATTAAGAAAATTCACTGAGACAAACAGGATAAGAAATGGGAAACTGGAAGAAAAGATAGGCACCCACATAAACTAGAACAATTTCAAGAAAAAGGAAGCATTTAATACTTTTAAGGAAAATTCCCTTTGTCTGACCTCCAAAACTTGAAGTTTTGCCTCGTGATCATTTGGAAGACAGCGAATTTCCTCCGCCAATCTAGCAGCCTCACCCACACTTTCAGGTGATAAGAAATCAAAACCTAACTGAACGGTTGACTGCAAATTTAAGCAAGGAAATAAAAGTGATAAATGTAGCTGTAGAGTTTCACTCAAATTCTGAATTAAGAATGCCAACTCAGAGTTTTTCATATTCCATATCACCTCAGAAAGAAAAGCATATGTTCAATTCCACACTAGATGCATGATCTAACAAGTAACAATATACAGAAATAGACCATTCACTCACAAACTCAGCAATCCATGAGCTAGCTCAAGAGTAAAGATATTTAATACTGCCTTAAGATTAGGAACAACGAAAACCTACAGAAAGAAAAGATATGTTCAATTTCCACACTAGATGCATGATCTAAAAAGTAACAACAGACAAAAATAGATCATTCACTCACAAACTCGGCAATCCGCAAGCTAGCTCAAAAGTCAAGATGTTTAACATTACCATAAATTTAGGAAACAACAAAGACATACGTGAAAATATATAAGGGAAGGCAATCAGTCACAATATACCCACCTGAAGATTCCTCACTTGGAAAGGACATCCAGCAGGAACAAAGACTGCTTGCCCCAAATGCTGTTCAAATGACCATGGCTCAACTCCTGTTAGAAAGAATTCCATTTAGAAAACAAATACATAAACACACTCACACACCCCAATATATATGAAGGTGCCATGATTCAGCATTGTCAAAAAAAATGTAAATGTTACATAATCCATCCATGAACCTATAGTATCAATATGAAGAAACAGAAACATATTAGTGGGAGAGTAAGATTTAGACTCGGATAAAAATAAAGTTCACTCACCACAACAACCTTGCATGTCAATGTGATATGAAAGATTAAGTAAAAGATGATCAAAATATAAACAGTACCTACAGCACAATTAATTGCATGCCATCAACAAAATTGTGCCTACAAATACTATTAGCTGTACACTTGTACATGGAAGCAGTGTGTAAAATTTGGATATCATAGAAAGCAGTAGGCCTTTCCAGCAAAGGCAACGTGTAAAAAAATCAAAATCTTGCTACTCAAATTAGATCATGTAACTGAATCTTCCCAAATCCACTCTACCTATTTTAAAACACAAAAAGGAAAAGTTGAGAATGTTTCTCACCAAATTCTTCCTTCAATTTTCTCAGATGATGTCGAGTCAGGAAAACTGTTCCATAAAAAAGAAAACAGGTCACCTGGCAACCACATGATAAAATCAGTAGCAGGCATTTGACAGAAACTGTCTGCAATACCTAAATAAAAAGTAGACTTGTCAGACTAAGTAGATCAACTTACAAAGTGGTTTCCAAAATTTTCAGACTTTCCAAATTCCTTGCAGTGTTTTTGCAAATAATCAATTAATTTTGAAACATCCTGCCTACGAAAGATATCCCAGTGAACTCCAGGACGAGTGTCTGCAGAGAGATCTCCACAATTTTGCCGTAAATTTTGATCCTCCATTCTCTCATGGTATTCAATTCTGGTTTTAGTTTCATCCTCTTGATCATCAGTTCCCTCAACCACTCCAACTCTAATGACAGTTTCATCCTCTAGATCCTCCATCATTCTCTCATCCTTGTCTGCATCAGAACTTGTTTCATTCTGTAAATCATGCTCACCAAGTGATAAACCAGGTAACCTCAGCCCATCCAAGTTTGCTTCTTGGTCAAGTGACTCATTCCCCTCAAGCCTCTTTCGCTTCAATTCATGGGTATGCACCAACAGATATACCTACAGAAAGCTCAACAAATGTTAATCAACATTAGAACATTAGTTCATCACTAATTCTGAATTAGATCTAAGAAAATGGAAAAGATAAGCAATTAAAATAATCTCCATCTGGGCTCTGGGTGCACAACCTAAACAAGAGCACTCCTATGAAGGAAACCAAGCAAATTCTAAATGCATTTAGGAATCCACTATTTAACTTACATAGAATCCAATGGAAAACTGAATATGAAATCTTAATCACATAATAAAATTTCAGCCAAAAAAATTTAATTTACATGAAATATTGAAATTAAGGCACGAATGCTACAAATATTATCAATTATTAAATGCTCAATCTGATAATGGGAGTAAGTTATAATCCTCCAATACATTTGAATTTTTAGGACGAACAATAGCATATAGTTTAGAGATTCAATGTATACTCACCATGTCACGCATCTTCATATGGAGATTGGTCACTGAATCACCTCTACCAAGTTCCTCGTAGGTCCCATAAGATATGTAAATTTTGGGTCCAGCATCATTCTGCAAGGAATAATGAGGCAACTTTGCAGCAACATTCAGAAGACCCAACCTTGAATGGATATACTCTAGTAGTGGCAATTTACTAATAAACCCAGGTCTCTGGAATAATAAGAACTCTTCAGAAGCACTGGGGGAAGGCCAGTCCTTCAATTTCAACATCTCTAATGATCCATCTTCACATATCCGTCCCTCTGAATATCCTTTTATAAACTGATCAAGTTCAATCTCAACCTGCTTATCACATTAAACCACAAATAAAAGAGATCAGCGCAACAGTAGCTGACAGACAACAACAATTAATTTACTAACAGCAAATAAAAATCCATAAACCCAATTACACAGAGCAGAGCCTACCTCAGACCAGTTTGAACAATTTACGGCCTTCACTTTTCTATTCTCATCTTTCATTTTCTCATCCGATGTTTCCCGGATCCCTCTCCATATGACCATTGGATCCCAGCTTGACATGGATGAGCTATCAAATACCAGCTTCACAATAACAGGCTCACCATTAACCCAATGCTTCCTGAAACTGTTTATCCCTCGAGCTTTTATATCATCACATGATGGACAATATAAGAAATTATCACTACTGCCCTCCCTGTGAGCATACTGAGAGAGTGTAGAGTCATTTAACCCACGCATTGGCAGGGTCCCAGCATCATGGACCTTACAGCCACTAACCATTTCCTCCACATTTTTCACCAGTTTTGCTACCCAATTCATCTTAAAAATACGATTTAAACTCAATGATGAATAATTACAGCCACCATACTGTTTTGGTGGGCATGGGATGCTGCCATTACGGTTTGCCTTCCAACCAGGATATTTATCTGATAATTTGAGTCTTAGTCTGGGTTCTTTCACCTCCTTTGACACATTCTCTTTATCTTGACTTCTCCCACCCATCTGATTTTCTGTTGGACCACGTGTTGATGCTTCCCGAAGATCTTGACAACAATGAAGGCACAAATCGTACAAGCAACTTGCACAATGCCTATGATAATCAATGATGGGTATCCTACAAAAATTGCTGCAAGAAAACATATCATGATGAATGCGATTCTTGAAAAGAAGCGCATATAATAGTTGCACACTACCTAATAACTACACAAGTCATGTTAACCTTTTATTTGGAACTTTAGGTGGTTCTCGAAAAAAGATAGCAAAAAAATTATCAAGTTGAGACGAAAAGGAATGTATACGTTGCAGCAGACCCCAAAGAAATCCACTTCCTCATAACTTTATCTAGAATCAGGATCTTTTGGCTCAACTCAACTTTTTCAGCATGGAAAAAAAAATGAAGAGGACGTCTTATTCAAAACCACAATAATGAAATCCCTAAAAACTATCTGAAAAATGGAGAGAATATTTCTATATTATGAGCTGATGGACAGAAAATTCGAGGAGAATACGATTCGTGAAATCACGATTCAAATATTTCGTTGCAAATAACAACCAACTTCATGACTGCATTGTTTATAAAAGAAATAAACTCCAAACAAAACAGCTATTTCTATAGGAAAAAAATGTAATGAAAAAGTCTACAAATGTTCTTAATATACCAGCACATCTGCTCATCAGCATTCAATTTGGCCCGGAAAAGATCTATATCAGTTCCTGAAAATATAAACTTCCAATTAGATGTGACACAGAAATATCATATGCAGAAAATTTTAAGTTCTAGACACCACAGGAATATCAGAATCATCTTACCGCGAAGTTTTTTCTCCAGTTCTACTTCGGAACATTGTTCATGATGGATCTGCTTAACTACAGGAAGCACCGAAGATAATAAGCAGTGTAGATATTGCAGTTTGTCCAGGACAGGTATCTCCCGTATTCTTACCTGCAACTCATAGAAAAACAACATGATTCCTCTACAAGCAAGAAAACTATAACAAAATTCTTCTTTACATGTGTACAATGACAAATAATAGTATGATAAACAAGGGCCCCCTGAACTTGTGAATGAAATAACTTTGCCATTTCTTCAAAAAAGAAAAAATTAAATACCTTTACCATATTATCCCCTCGTAAGCACACCTTGCAATTACAGATACCACGACATGTGGGACAAGCCTTCTCAATTTCTTCCGTGGAAATATTTGAGTAACTAGAAGTAAAGCATGTATGTTCATTATGCTTGTGATTTGGAAATATAAGAATATCTGCCTAAGAAATTCAACCTCACCATGTAGAAATGCAGTTATCACAAAATCCTCTCCTATCACATCTGCGACACCAAATTACTCTGTTTCTATCATTCCTTCGACACTGATGACAAGTTTGTCCACCAGCTTCTTCTGAGGAATCTGTGCTTCCATCAGAATATTCCTAACAGCAACTTGTTCATCTCAGTACCTATAGACTAACTGAACAAAGATGTTGATGATTAAAAAAAATTGCAATTTAGCTAACCGTCATAGCACTGGCATCAAAGCTCCTCTGTGATCTACTCCGTGATGAATCCTTGGCAGAACGGGGTGGTGTTTTATATGACCTCCAATTCTCATCAAACTCTAGATCTCTATGCAAATCATCATTTGGCTTGAGAGGATTGCGTACAGGCAAACTCCTTACAGGTGTTTCAGGTGAATACTGAACCTGATTCTTTGGTACCTTCTCCTTGTACTTCTTAGAGGCTGAAACAGAAAAGTCATCAACCTTCATGTTCACAAGCAGTGCATCAAAATCATCATTCTTACTCTCCAAGAATATATCACTTTCACCCAATGATTTCCTTTTAGCTTTCTTTAGACTAGCGCGTAAAGCTGAATTAGCTGCCCTCCTTTTTGCCTGGATGTAGTGCTTCTCACACACTGTTTTATCTGGCATAGACATGGCAGTGCATCTCCATTGTTTACCATCTGACCTCTTGCAACGCAGATCATCCGGAATCCCAACATTATCCTCACCATTCCCGGAGGCTGATCGTGAGTTATCCATTGTAGCAAAGTGTATTAAAGTTCAACAGATATAAACACATTAAAGTTTTGTGCCTATACGAGCAATCTGAAAAGCACATTCAGTACCATCACAAGCCAAAATAATGAAAAGAATCACATCGCAATAGGTTGCTGGACACACAAATAAAACAAAAGGAAAAAAGTCTGTAAAATATGACCAATGTAAAAGCATGAAACCAAAATTAGATCATCAAGCAACATGGGGAGCGATTGGTCAACCAGAAAAATATCACTACAAATCCATCGCAAGATGCAAACAACTGTACCTCCAATTTGCTATTGGCTTTCTTGATTATTCTCTTTCACTGTTCCATAAACTACTTTAATTTAGTTTCTGAGGGGACAGAAGAAAATCTAAACAAAGCCAGCAACCAAATAACTTCATAAGACTCGTGCGGAACTGTTACTAATAACATTGGAATAAGCAATTGTACCTCTCCACATATACCAAAAACCAGAAAGATTCTTCCCCCCCCCACTTCTCTCATATATAATACAGAATGCATTATTGAGTGCTTTTATACACATTACATAGCAATCATATGCATCTGTACCCGCATGAAGAAACACCAACAGGAATACTGAGACTTCAAAATTCACCAAATAATGCAAGAAACAAAGCCATTAGACGAGCAATTTATAACACATACAACAGCCATTTAAGAGAGAGAGAGAGAGAGAGAGAGAGAAACTTGAGATCAGAAAACAGAAAGAATTCAATAATTAGGTAAAATCTCGACGAATAAGAAGCAATATAATGTATAGAGAGAGGAGGAAGGAAGAGGATTGAGGTACCTGAGGCTAGGGTTTGGAAGTAAGAATTGGAAGAACGAGACGGGGAAAGTACAAAAAACGACAACCGTAGTAGCCATAGTATTTGATAATAACTTAAGCTTATGATTTTTAATGTACGACCTCGGCCTGTCTGGCCTGGCCTCAGTTACCGCTCGCTTCCTAGTCCAAAGTCCACAACTATCACTGGTTCGCTTTTTCCTCTGTTCATTTGCTTATTTATTTCTTTTTATTTTTCCCTGTAAGTTTTCTGTTACTATATTTGGGTGCAGACAACCGTACTTCTCAGGAACAGGAAGTGAGGGCTGGAGTCCGTAATTTAACTCTCCTCTGCTACTGGGGTCAACAATAAAAGGTTAACGATTCGTGTAAACCGTCAAGTACTATTTGGGGAAGAAAACAGCAACGAGCAAAAATGTTTCGGGCGATTTAAGCTGTATTGGACCAGATAAGTTGCAATCAGCTCCAAAGTCGCGTTTATTCCATGACAATCGAGGTAAATTGTCCTTTTTTAAAACTGAACCGAAAATCAAAATGGTCAATTAATTAATTTTCAATTCAATTGATTTAATTAATTTGATTGATTTAATTTAATATAATGATTTTTAAAAAATATATGCCTAATATTTAAAAAATTTAAAAATATATAATATGATTAAATAATAAAATTTAAATTTGAGTAAAATAATATAATTTTTAAATTTTTTATAAAATAATATATTCTTATTGAATCAAATTAATTCAATTTCCGATTTAATTGTTTTTTTGGTTTTGATATATTTTTCGATTTGATCGATTTTTAATACTGAACCGAATTAGATCATTGTCAAATTTTCAGTTTTATCATTTAGACTAAGCAGTTTGATTTGATTCTGAAAATGTTGTATTTAATTTTTTTTATAATAGCTAAGACTATTGGTTTGTTTGTTTACCTATTTGTAATTGTTGGTTGTTTGTTGCTATTATTAGATATTAATAACTGGTTATTGATTTATGGCTGTTAATTGATATTAAGCTTCATTTGTTTTACATAAAATAATTTATTTGGAAAAAATATTTTTTGAGAAAAATATTTTATGAAGAAAATATTTTCTAATGTTTGGAATACACTATAAAAATATTAATTTTTTATTTATAAAATTATAATAAAATTTAAATTTTAAATATTTTTATATTTTATATTATTTCTTTAATATAAAATATAATAAAAATAAAAAATTTTGTGATTCGTACCGATATTTGACAATCACTACCATCCTATGATGATTTTTAATGGATGTTGATAGTAAATAATGACCAATAATTACAATAATTACAATAATTACAAATATATATATTTTCATAATTTATTTTTCATTTGAATGAGATTGTTAAAGTCTAAAAAATGATTTTTTTTCAAAATAAAAAAATTATTTTTTGAAAAATGATTTATTTTTCATTTGATTGGATTTGTCAAAATGCAAAAAATGACTTTTTATTTTCAAAAAGGTAAGTCAATTCTAAAAAAATGATTTAGTTTTCATTTTATCCATGAAAATATTTTCAGTTAATTAATTTTTCAAAATAAACCAAACCTAAAAAAAGCGAAAAATATTTTTATGAAAAGTATGTTCTATTAAACATATGAAATCTAAGTGCTGGTAATATAATTTTACTTATTATTGTTTATAGATATAATTACCAATATATACATAAATTTTAAATTTATAAATATTGTTAGACTAGATTATTCAAATCTAAGTCAAAACTCTTTTTTGATTTTGGCAATATAAATTGAAAGTTTCAATGTCAATTTTAAGTATTATTTTTACAGTTTGTAAGAGTCATCTTGTTTGGAATTCAAAATTTATAACCTTGTAAATTTCATCTAAATTCACGGTGTGTATATTATAAATCGCGATCATGAATCAATCACAGAAAAGATGAAGCTAGTCCAGAGGAATTCGTGGGCGAATTCGCAACTGCGAATCAGCTGAAGGAGCCTTGGTTGAATTACAGAGGAATTTGCGGTCTTAGTCGCCCCAAGACACAATGATCTCGCGATCGCAACTTTTGAGAGTGGTTAAAACACAAAAGAAGATCCTTCTTTCTTCCCTTTTTTCAGAAGAAAAAGAGGATTGGGACAAAATCGACCAAACGGAAAAGATCCAAGTGAATGGAAAGGAAAAAACAAAGGATGAATTTCATTTTCACTTTAAAGAGACATGCTATAAAAATAGACCACTTTATGAAACTTTTTATCTGGATGAGAATCAAGAAAATTCGAAGTTAGAAATATTGATAGATAAAAAAAAATAAAGATCTTTTATGGTTTGAAAAACCTCTTGTAACTATTCTTTTTGACTCTAAACGTTGGAATCGTCCATTTCGATATATAAAAAATGATCACGACTATAATTTCTTGGATGACTAACAGAAAACTGATACGTGGACTAGCCGTTAGACACACAAACTAGATTTTCAGCTGAAATTGAAAATTCGCGACTGCGACTTCAGGCTGACAAGCACTTAATGTTGAATCTGCTAAGCACATCTTGGAGATTTGTTTATAGTTTTAGAGTAATGTCTCTTTGGTGGATATGAGCTATAAATAATCCATCAAACTGATGTTAATGCAAAAGAAAAACTATTAGTAGTGCCGACACTCTTGCAAAGTTATTTCTCAACTGTAATTTTTTTATTTCTTTGTCCATAGTTTAGTGTGAGCTTTAAACATCTTGTATAGGTTTGAGAGTGAGTCTTAGAAAACTCTTGTATAGGTTTAAGAGTGAGCCTTAGAAAACTTTTGTATAGGTTGAGTGTGAGTTTTGGAAAACACTTGTAAAGTTTGGTGTGAGCCTAAACATTAGGTTGAGTGTGAGCCTTTGGAAAACACTTGTAAGGTTTGGTGTGAGCCAAAACACTAAGTTGAGTGTAAGCTTGTAAAATACTAGAGATTGAGTGAAATACCCAAGTGGTGAATTGGGCAGTGGATATAAGGTTGGTTAATACCTGAACCACTATAAAACTCTTATGTTCTTTCTTCTCCTACCCTTTATCTAATCTTTCATATTTGTGAGTTTCCTTTAAAATCAGAAGTTCAAATTTTCCACCAACTTAACCCCTCCTTCTGTATGCACTAAGGCCAATAATTGGTATCAGAGTCAAGTCTCAATTCAAGCCTTAATTGTGTGAGAAAAGATCAATAGCACAAGAAGGAGTCCACTCTCACCTTAATCCTCACTTTGATGGCAATGATTATGCTCTTTGGAAGCATAAAATGAAGATCTATCTTGATAGTACTCTCATCAACTTATGGGATTATATTCTTGAAGAGTGGAAGCCTCAAACAAAGAAGGTTGAAGGAGTAGAGGCAAAAATTGCAAGAGAAGAATGAAGTGAAACATAAAGAAAGGCAAATGGGAAAAACAAGAAGGTAATGACTATTCTCATAAGCTTTATGTCAAAAGAAGAAATTGAAAGAATCTAACATTACCAAACTGCACATGTCTTATGGAAAACATTAGAAAACTATCATGAGGGCACAACTTTTGTGAAATCAAGTAGGTTGAAGATGTATGTGATAGAGTGAGATCAATTCATGATAAAAGACTATGAAAGCATCACCGAAATAACAAATAGACTCCTCTCTATTATCATAAACATGAAAAAGTTTAAAAGGATTCTTACCAACTATGAGGTAAACACTAAAATCCTCAAATCTCTTTCATTGTATAAATTTAGTGCAAGAGTATGTAGCATTCAAGAATCCAATCCAGAAATGGGGAAAGTGTCAATCGATGTCCTCATTGGTAAGCTTCTCACACATGAGATGGCTCTCAAGAAAGATGAAGCTCAAGTGACTTAAATGAAAGTGATAAAGAAGAAAAAGAGTTTGTTAAAATATCAAGAAGGACCAAGGAGTTGATAAAAAGGAGAAGAGAAAGAAGAATCCAAAGAAAGTCATCTTCCTATCATCACAATAAAAAGAATAAGACCTTTAAGGCTTCTTGGGATGATGATTCAAGTGATGAAGATGAAGATGGAGATGAAGTAGCAAACTTTTGCTTCATGGCTCAAAAAGACTCCTCTAAAAAGGTAAGTACTTCTCCACACTCTTATGATGATTATGATGCATTTGATGATATAGATGAAGAGCTCTTAGAAGCTCTCACTTAGAAATGTAATAAATATAAGTCACAAATGAAAACTTATAAGAAAAAATGTTCCAAACTAAAGGATGAATTTAAATCCTTAAATGATCTTGTAATTGAGTTGAGGACTTCTAATGAATAACTCAAAAAGTCACTAGAGAGTCTTTCTAAGTCTTCATCCTCTCTTAACTTTTTGAGAAAAGAAAATGATTCTTTAAAGGATGAAGTTATAGAACTTAGAAATTCCTTCTCTAAATTTCATAAGGGAAAGGAAGCTTTGGATACACTTATTGTATCTCAAAGATCTCATTTAGTTAGGCATGATTTAGCCTTTAAGGAAGTCTTTTCACCTACTTCTTCACCTACTACATTCATTAGAGCATCAACATCTCAAACTTCAAGTATTGAGGTCATAGGGAAGAGAGGTGCCCCTAACATTAAACCACTTGTGCCTAAGGGCAAAGGAAATACACCCTAAGGCTTAAGAGCCTAGGCTCAAAGAGCAAAATATGCTTACATTTATAACAAGAAGCATGTTCAACACACAAACATAATAAATTTTCTTTTACTCCTAATCACTCATGCATTTGTATACACTTTCACTACCCAGGTATGAGATGTCCCTCTACTCATAGTATGGTTATGCATAGGAGAAAGACTCACAAGTCTAAGCTCTAATGTCATTATTGCATGAATTATGGGCATATCAATGTATTTTGCCACATTAGGAAGGCACACCTCAAATTGGAGAATCCTTCAAAGACTAACCCCAATGACCCAAGTATGTTTGGGTACTAAAGTAAAGGTTTGATATTGCAAGATGGGGACTTCTTCACCAAATTCTTATCATGAAAAACCTAAAGGTGACTGAAAATTGCTAATGAAGAAGGGACAAAATTTAAAAGGTTATTTGGTATCAAGCCATGGATACTAAACTTGTAATGTATCCTTTATCCCTTATGTTTTCAAATTAATATATTTATGCATACATTTAGGGGGAGTTTTGTTGCATGATATATTTATGTGTTGACATATTTAATTTTGATTTGATTGATTGCATATTAAGTTGAATCAATTCATTTTGCATTTGAGGTTTTCTACATTTCAAATGTTCAAATCAAAATCATATACTTTATACTAGTGTCGTATATGACAATTCTTAAATTTCTAGTCCTAGTTTGTGTGTTCAAGTATCTTTAAATGTTTGAATTATTTTACATTTATGTTTCATCCATTTATCTTCTTATGTGACATATTGTGATCAATTGTGCAAAATTACTTATGTTTGCTATTATAATTTAAGTTTGTACAATTGACAAGTTTATGGTCATTCCCTCTCATATTCCCCATTCTCTCTCTTATTCCCTCTTATTCCTCTCTTTTTAATATTGACAAAGGGGAGAGATAATTGATTGAATATACCAAAAGGGAACATACAAAAAGAGGAGATAAAATTGATAATGATCTTATTCAAAATAACTAAGGGGGAGTATGGATTGAGGGGGAGTAATCATTCTCTTAGGAGCATACATAATTGATTTTTTATCCTTTGCATATTCAATCTAAATTGTCAAAATAAAAAAGGGGGAGATTGTTAGACTAGATTATTCAAAACTAAGTCAAGACTCTTTTTTGATATTGACAATATAGATTGAAAGTTCTAATGTCAATTTTAAATGTTATTTTTACAATTTGTAAGAGTTATTTTGTTTATAATTCAAAATCTTCAACCTTATAAAGTTCATCCAAATTTGCGATGTGCATATTCTAAATTGTGACCGCAAATCAATCACAGCAAGGATGAAGCTAGGCCAGAGGAATTTGTAGGCAAATTCGCGGCTGCGAATCAGCTGAAGGAGCCTTGGTTGAATTACAGAGGAATTCGCAGTCTCAGTCGTGCCTAAGACATGGTGATCTCACGATTGTGACTTTTGAGAGTGGTTAAAACACAACAACTATATTTTCTTGAATTACCAACGAAAAGCTGACACATGGATTAGTCGTTAGACACGAACGAGATTTTTAGTCGAAATTGGAAATTCGCGACTGCGACTTCAGCTTGATAAACATTTAATATTGAATCTGCCTAGCACATCTTGAAGATTTGTTTATAGTTTTAGAGTAACGTCGCTTTGGTGGATGTGGCTATAAATACTCCACCAAACTGATGTTAATGCAAGATAAGAACTATTGGTAGTGTCAAAACTCTTGCAAAGTTCTTTCTCAACTTTAATTCTTAATTTTTTTGTACACAGTTTGGTTTGAGCTTTAAACACCTTGTAGAGGTTCGAGAGTAAGCCTTAGAAAACTCTTATATAGGTTTGAGAGTGAGTCTTAGAAAACTCTTGTATAGGTTAAGTGTGAGCCTTGGAAAACACTTGTAAGATTTGGTGCGAGGCTAAACAATAAGTTGAGTGTGAGCCTTTGGAAAACACTTGTAAGGTTTAGTGTGAGTTTAAACACTAAGTTGAGTGTGAGCTTCTAAAACACTAAAAATTGAGTGAAATACCCAATTGATGAATTGAGAAGTAGATGTAGGTTTGGTTAATACTCAACCACTATAAAACTCTTGTGTTTATTTTTATCCTACCCTTTCTCTAATCTTTCATATTTGTGAGCTTCCTCTAAAATCAAAATGAATTTGCCACCAATTCAACCCCTCTCTTGGTGTACTAGAGCCAACAAATATAATTATATTTTATATTTTAAAATAAATAATATATAATCCTTTGAGGATGTTCTAAGAAAACTATAAGTTAAACTTTTATAATACATGTATCAAGCATTAATCATAAATATAATAGTGATTTTATTAAAAATTAAATAATATATTAGACATAAGTAATGTAATTAATTTTAAATAACTAATTAAATAAAATTGTTGTTATTAAATAAAAATAATATATTAGAACTAACGTAAAAAGTCAATGATACATTAATCTTTTTATTTATAAAGTATAAATTATTAATAAATCTTTTTTTTCTAAAATAAAATATTATATTAACCAAGTACACATATACAATTTTACAAAAGATATTAGATAATCTATTAGTTACTAACTCTTTTCTAAAATAAAATACTATATTAGCCAAACATACTAATATCATTTTTACAAATTCAAAACCAAAAGGACCTCTCAAAAAAGAAAAACAAGCTATCTCTTATGTTTATTTTACATAAAATATTTTATTTACAAATTTGTTTAAAAAATATTTTTTGAAAATAATTATATAATAAATATATTTTATGTTAAAAGTATAATATAATAATATTAGTTTTTTAACTTATAAAATTATAATAATATTTTTTATTACAAATTCTTTTTTATTTATATGAATTATTATTTAATATAAAAAATATTTAAAATAAAAAACTTTTATAGATTTCATTAATTATCAATAATTATCATTAACAAGCGGTAACTAATAATGAGTACGATGATTGATGATAATAAATATATATATTTATATAATTTATTTTTCATTTAAATGAATTTATCAAAATTTGAAATATAACTTATTTTTTGAAAAAAGAAAATCATTCTTAAAAATAATTTAATTTTTTATTAACTATAAAAATATATTATATTGACTGGTTATCTATTATACAAATTTTGCAAAAATCGTTAGCATGTCAAGTGAGATGACGATTTTCTCCAGCTTGTTATGAACACTGATGTGTACATGGTATGGATAGCTTACTACAAACAATAATTCGAATATGTCCCTTGGATAGCTTACTACAAACAATAATTCGAATATGTCCCTTACATTGATTCCCTTTTCCCCCATTTCATTTTATGTGTATTTTTTTTTTCAATTCTATTTTTTATCATTTTTCTATTCATAACTCAAAATCAGTTTTAAATAATTATTTATCATTTATCAATAATTGTATATAACATAACCGTGTATCTTATGTTATAGAAAATTGTCATATAAAAAATTTTAAAATATAAAATTAAAAAAAATTAATTGCCACAAAAAAAGAGCTTATCAATAAGAAATTATAAATTTAAATATTAAAAATTCTAAATAGAAAACTAATATCATATAATAAATAATTATTGAATATAAAATTAAAAAAATATAAAAAAATAAATTTTAAAACAATTTTTAAATATAAAATTAGAAAAATAAAAAAGTAACAATTTTAAATAATAAACTAATATTTAAATTAATTTCATTGATTGTTCAAAATTCTGAATATATAAGAGCTAACGATACTGTAATAGATTGTAATAAATTACTTCATTTGAAATTAATAAAATTTCTCTTAAACTATGTTATACAGTATTAAATATATGAATCAATAGATAATTTATTTATTATAATTATCACACACATGCATACATACGAGTGTGTGTATATATATATATATATATATATATATATATATATATATATATATATATATAACCTAACCCAATTTGTTTCAACCCATTAATAACTCAAAGTGATTTAAACTCCGTTTGTTTCACAAAAAACAAATTGTCTGAATAAAATATTTTTTTGAGAAAAATATTTTTTATTGTTTGAAATGTACTACAAAAAATATTAATTTTTTTAATTTATAAAATTATGACAAAATTTAGATTATAAATATTTTATATTTATACTATTTGTTAGTTAATATAAGAAAAATACATTAAAAATGAAATTTTTTTGTAGGTTTCACATAATC
The DNA here is from genome assembly GCA_949677035.1 of Omphalea diandra. NCBI lineage: Eukaryota > Viridiplantae > Streptophyta > Magnoliopsida > Malpighiales > Euphorbiaceae > Omphalea > Omphalea diandra. The sequence continues at coordinate 127,123 of CATIWR010289214.1, forward strand.
ACCGATGATTATTGTCGGTCAATAATGATTAATGACAAATGTCGATAGTTAATGATGACTAATTATAATGAATGTATATTTTATATAATTTTATTTTTTATTTTCTTAAAAAAATAATTTAATTTTTTATTTGATCAGAAAAATATTTTTATTAACTAATTTTTTTAAATACATCAAATAAAAAAATGTAGCCGCAAACGAAGAAATGAAGCCTTGTGAAAACTCGTCCGACATGACCTTTCTACTTTTATTCCCTCTACGTTATCAACACTAGGACATCTTTCTATCGTTTCATCGTGCCATCCCTTTTTTTTTTTTTTTAAGTTATGTGTAAAAAGAAAAAGATAATCTATTATTATAATAAAAAGAAAAAAATAATATATTATTATAGTAATTGATAGTATAATGTTGTTATATTTTTTTTGATAAATTTGATTCACTCATCAATAGTTATGTTACATCATTTAAAAATTATCAATGAGTTTTAAATTTTAAATTATTTTATCATAATTTATATTTATTAAATGCAATATGCATATTTATTTTCCATTTTATTAAAAGACAAAACTTAATTTTTATTTCAATTTGAGACAATTAAAAAATATGGCGAGTAAATTAAGTTTTTAATACCATTCACGAAATGTATAATGATTTTTAAGAAAAAAAATTCACATTGTTTTAATAATTTTATGACACTTTTAGTTATTTATATATTTACTTATACTAAGATGTCATCAAGATATCATTTAAGTATCAACGATTTGTACTTACAAGTTAAGATGTTGATAGTTAATTTTTAAATTGGTATTATTTATACTTATATGTGAAATAAATTAATTTAAGGAGAAATTTTAATTTAAAAAATAATTAATCATATGATACATAATCATCAAATTTAATGCAATCCATAAGATCCAACGACTATTATTATATAATTTATATAATATGAACATATATTTAGCATTTTCATTGATTAATATTTTGTGAATCACTCAGTTTTAATTTTTATTTTATTTTATTAATATAGAATTAATATATAACTTTCAATTTTTAACTTATTTTCTTATAATTTGCTGATAGCTTATTCAATAACATGATATAAATCACATTTTATATAGTTATTAAATTTACTGAGACCCACATGATCAGACAATTAAGATACAATTCCAATAATACAAATTTATATTATGGCATCTTCATTAATTTAAAATTTTATGGATCTCGTAGTTTTAATTTATTATTATTATATATATAATTATTGCTAAAGAAAATTATCTCAAAATATTTTTATCTCTTATAATATATGGGTCTGTAATCCGCCTTCTGATTTTGTTTCTCCTTTGAGCTGTTTGGCTCTATAATTAATGAAATTCCAGTTTTAGGTGACCATATAGAGAAAGAGAGAGACCGAACACTAGGAAACGTGCCACTTTAAAATATTAATCCACCTTCAAACCCACATAAGATATGCCCAGCCCAAACGAGCAAAACAGCAATAAGTTTCCATTTCGCTTCGAACCTTGAAACTCACTCGTAACATTAAATTTACCTCTCAAATCAAATCTAAACGCAAGACACCGCTTATTAGAAAATGGCGATGGCGAGGGCAAGCTCTGGCCTCGCGTACCCGGAGCGATTCTACGCGGCCGCAACATACGCTGGATTCGACGGATCTCCAAATTCAACCAACAGTGTCTCCTCTAAGTTCCAAAACGACACCGCTTTGCTCCTCTACGCCTTGCACCAGCAGGTAGCTAACTAGCTCTTCATTTTATGTTCTTTATTCTCGTTCCATATCGCCGATCCAAATGTCTTGCGCTGATTGATGATTTGGCGCGACCTTATTGGCTTTATTGTTGTTGTCTATGCAATGCTGCTGTTGTTTGTTTTACATTACATGGAATTTGTTTTATACCATTGGTTTTATTTTTGAGCTGAGATTTTATACTTTAGGTCAAATTACCAAAGAATTGAATGAGTTTATTTGAATTGATTTGCCGCAGGTTTGTCGTTGTTTTTGTGAGATTGTTTGGTTAGTTGCTCAGTTATCTAGGGGCAGTTTGGATGCTGACTTTGAGTGGATCTAGTATTAGGAGATGACACTGGAATATTCAGAATGCTTATCTGCATTCTAGATTCTAGAACATCAACCTTGACGTGAGTGAGTCTATTCTGAATGGATTATGTGGTTTTGTTTTTATGTTCTCTTATTTTCTTCTACAAATGAATGCTGGCTAATTCGGGATTGTGTTTTGAATTTTGGTTTGTTGTATTGAGTGGGTTGTGGGATCTGGGGTCAACCTTGATGTGAATGAGTCTATTCTAAATGGATTATGTGGTTTTGTTTTTATGTTCTCTTATTTTCTTCTACAAATGAATGCTGGCTAATTCGGGATTGTGTTTTGAATTTTGGTTTGCTTTATTGAGTGGGTTGCGGGATCTGGGGAGCTGAGCAGGGAATTGTCTCATCTCGACTGGAGGAGTTCATATACCAATACTAAATTTATTAGTTTCATTTGTGTGGCAGGCTACCATAGGACCTTGTAATATGCCGAAACCCGGCACTTGGAATGCTGTAGAACAAAGCAAATGGAAGAGGTTTGTGTGCTTATGCATATGCCTTTTATTTCTGTGATTTGTTTATAAATTCATAGATCATGCATGGAAATAAACACATCTTTCATAGGCCTTTACTTCGATAATTGCTCAGTTTCTTTTGGTGTCAACTGCTTATCAATGAGAGATCTGTAACTTCTCATGGAACATTAGTTTCTGGAGACATACATGTTCTGGAAACTTGAAGCAAGCGAAGAAAATTGAAGCAAAACTTGTTAAGCAATCGGTTTTTCAGCAGTGATTTGCATATTTGTCATGGTCAACAGAGAATGGCACTCATAATAAGGCCGAATTAGGCTGCTAATAGGTAGATGGTGTGTCTATATGCATAATATTTATATTATATTTATACATTATATTTATTGAACTGTATTTTATATACTGCATCATGATCATCTGACAAATTTTATATACTGTATTTTTTTTTATCTTCACTATTTTAAATCTTTTCTACATGAGTTATCTTCAAAACATGTCTTGTTAAATGCAGTTGGCAGGGGCTTGGCAACATGGCTTCCACTGAAGCAATGCGTCTATTTGTGAAGATATTGGAGGTCCATAGGAGTGAGGTTTTCAGGTTCATGTTTGGATGAATTACTTCTAATATGAGCTAATTATTATTGTATCTTCTTCTTGGATAGGAAGACGATCCAGGTTGGTATTCTAGAGCATCTAACTTTGTTTCAGAGCCTTCTATGGACATGCAAATGAATGTGAGTACATTGGGAATCATATACTGGAGTTTATTTTTCATTTCTCTTGATGGTGTATGCTGTTTACCATGTTATGTTCTACATGTTTTCTTAATGTGCTAGTTAATTTCTGTTGATGGTGCATTCTGTTTATCATGTTATGACTACATGTGTTCTTAATTGATAAGTGTGCTTATAATGCAAAAAAGATTGAAATATGTCTCGGAAATAATATGTTAAGAATCTCGATGACCTTGCACCCATGGATATTTTCACATTTTCTTGCCACAGCATAACCTAAAAGTCGAGCCTGCCATCGAGAATGGAAAGTCTTTCCCACAGACAAAGACAATTTCAAATGATAATGGGCATGTCTTAGAAACTCAGGATAAAGATGTTGTCTCAGAAGGCCTTGGTTCAGTCATTGTTTATGATCAGTGGATTGGCCCTCCGATATCTGGTCAACGCCCCAAAGCCCGATATGAGGTATTGCATGCATATTAACTTTTCAAAAGTGAACTATCCCTGCTATTTTCTTTTACCCGATTTTCATTTTTCCTGTAATCTCCCACTGAACAAAGTCTTTTCATATTTGTCAGCATGGAGCAGCAGTTATTCAAGATAAAATGTATATATTTGGGGGGAACCATAATGGTCGTTATCTGAATGATCTTCATGTAAGCAAATTATCTTCACTTGCACATATCTTGTTGGCTGCGTTGTAGTCCGGGATGTTATTTTTGTATATGGGATCAAACATTAATATAAAAGGAATCCCTTTGAATTTTACCACTTCTGATATGTTATCATGAACTATTCTAAGTAAATTTCATGCTCCCGTTTTGTTAACTCTTTTATGCTTATATATTTATTCCCTCCTTTCTTTCAATGCTTAGATCTTTATTATTGAAAACAGTTGTATACTCTTTGTTTCTGTACCACCATTACTTTTCTAACCACTTATCCACTAAGTTTGGATCACAATGCAGGTTCTAGATTTGAGAAGTTGGAGCTGGTCCAAAGTTGATGTGAAGGCGGGGTCGGATGAATCAAAATCTCTAGCAACTGTTACTCCTTGTGCTGGTCATTCCTTGGTTAGTATATAATTGAAATTCTTTAATACTTAGTTATCCGTGTCGATAGAATGTTGGCCTGATGTTGGATATTCTAATCCAGTAATGTAATATGATAATACGTATATACTAATATAATTATATTTATATTAGTATAATATTAAATATAATATAAATATATATGACATAAATATATTAATATTAGATATATTAACATAAAATATATTAATATATATTAATATAATATTATTAATTAATATGTTTTTGTTTTTTGCAGATACCTTGGGAGAATAAGCTTCTATCAATTGGTGGACATACCAAGGATCGTTCAGAGTCCATGCAGGGTATTATAAAGCATTGTTAATGTATTTTCTTGTGATTTTCAATCACTCATATTATTGCTTTATTCCTCTGTTCATGACAGTGAAGGCATTTGATCTACAAACTCGTACTTGGTCAAACTTGAAGACATATGGGAAAGCACCGGTATATATCTAAGACATCTTCAAATCAAATTGAAGGAAATTAAATGAAATATTATATTATTTATCCAATATTCCACCAACCAAAATGAAGGAAATTTACTATTGTACCCTGTACTAGAACCTTCAAGCCTGAATGGGCTACTCCTAATTTTTTGATGTTCTTTGTGACGCTTAAGAAACCAAAAACCGAATACTTAGTTGATCGTTTGCCAAATTTATAGATTTTGCTGCAAGGTTTGAGCTGAAACTGCTCTTCAAAATGTTGAAACTTGAAATGGAATTTTGTATTGGATTTGTGACAATATAAATTGAATGATATACAAATGCTCACACTTTGGCAGCATCTCCTTCATATGTTTGTTTAATAATAATGATTATCAAGAAAGATGGAGGAATCTTTCCTTTATTATATTGCAGGTCTCACGTGGAGGTCAATCTGTTACGCTTGTTGGGACAAGCTTAGTAATTTTTGGTGGACAAGATGCAAAGAGATCTCTCTTGAATGATTTACATATTCTTGACCTAGAAACCATGACCTGGGATGAAATTGATGCTGTGTAAGTTGATTCTGACTGTTTGAGATTTTAGCCTCTTTTGTTTTGTATTCCATCTTGTTCGTTTGTCATGGTTGAGGAATAATAAAGTTTTATGGAAGTTTTTCAATGGATTAGTTAGCGTGTCATGAATTAGGGAAATATTGATTGAATATAGGTGATTGAGAAATTACCAGCTACTTGATGATCTTTGGATTCTTCTGGTGAATGTTAATCCTGTAATATATTCCTTTTTTACCGTGGTGACTTGGGTTCCATTTCTTCATATTTGTAGGATTTGATTTGATTCAACTCAGAAGCCGAAACTTAGAACCAATTATAATTTCATTGTTGTGTTGTATCATATTCAGATTTAAACCTGATTCTTAAGATATAATAGTAAATAGATTATACAGATTTACATAGGCTCAAGAGGTTTTTTTTGGAAAATACTTGAGAGATTAATGTGGTGTTATCAATTTTACAGCGGCGTGCCTCCTTCTCCAAGGTCTGATCACACTGCTGCAGTTCATGCAGAGCGGTACCTTCTTATCTTTGGCGGTGGTTCACATGCTACTTGTTTTAATGATCTACATGTGCTCGATTTGCAAGCTGTAAGACGAATGATCTCAGTATTTCTACTTGTGTGCTGTACAATTGCTATTATTTCTGTCGTTCGATGGATTTTCAGATGGAATGGACAAGACCCACACAACAGGGGGACATACCAAGTCCACGGGCTGGACACGCAGGTGTGACAGTTGGGGAAAATTGGTTTATTGTTGGTGGTGGTGACAACAAAAGTGGTATGAATTTTGAATCTTAACCATGTAACTACAAATCCTTTTATGCTTGGTACATTCACCCGTAATAAAAGGAGAATCGGAGACCAAAAAACCAAGAATAAATCACTTGAAAAGCATTGTATTGACAAATTCAAAATAATGGCCCTAACCCCACTTATGCCAGTACTGATTATAGTGCTAAATTAGTTTTGTCTGTAAATGATCTACTGGTGTTTTATTGAACGCACAATTCGAACAATTTTCGACCTTGGATGTGTAAATCACATTGATGCATGATTATTCTCAAAGCCTGTGGACATGTCATCTTGTCCTGTTGTATAACCTGAAAAGGATTTTAGTTCTACCCTGAAGAGAATGATTATCTCACTAAAGAGATCTGATCTGACACATCTATGGATAGACACTTAAGTAATACTTGCTACAATTTGGAAGTGGTTTCTACCTTTCTGCACTAATTGTTTTCATGCGGACCTCATATGTTTGGTAAAAGAGACTCACACAATTTTGCTGTTCCTATCTGCCCATAAGTCAGTTTATTTGTTCTGGTTTTGTGTCAATGGTTATGTTTTCAGTTCCATAGCTCTGAATTTGATGATATATGAATGATTTGTTAGAGGAAGCTTCATCTATCTGGCCAGTTTCAGATCTATACAATGGAAGAAAATGAGTGTGGTCCTGCTTTTCTTCAAGTCGCACTGCAACCATCAAAATTTTGTTATATTTATGAATGTTTTGCATTTCTTTTGTTAAACTTACACAGGGGCCTCTGAAACCGCTGTCCTCAACATGTCTACGCTTGTTTGGTCTGTTGTAACTTCTGTTCAAGGGCGTGTTCCTCTTGCCAGTGAGGTACTTTGCGAAGTTTCAGCTGTTTGAGTGATACTGGATTTTTCTACTCTGTTCTGATGCATGTGAATTGTTGGAAACATGAATGATTGTGGTTGGTTTTGCATTGTGAAGATCTCAATTTTTGTTATGGATATTGAACCCAAATTTATTGTATGCCTGTAGATTTTCAGTTATTCAGCTATTAATAACATTCAAATATTACATGCTTGATTTTAGTATAACTGTATAATGCAACTATGATCCAGGCATCTAAGGAGGAATATGATTTGAGTGCATTTAGTTCTTGAGTTTACAGGTTCCTATGGTAATAAGTCTGAAATTATCATAGACTACAATTATTGTTGTCAATTCTTGTATTTGATGTCTTTTTACCTCTGAAATTTTGTGATCTTCATATTTGTTAGTGTCGATTTCTATCTAATTATTAAAAGGATTCATTAAGTGAAACTGTTTAAAGCTGGCAGGCATGCTTTTTTAAATATTAAATTGCTTTTTTTCTTTTACTCCCAGCAATTGTATTAGTGGATTAATCTGACTGTCTTTTGTTGCAGGGCTTGAGTTTGGTTGTGAGATCTTACAATGGTGAAGATGTTCTTGTATCCTTTGGGGGATACAATGGGCGTTACAGTGATGATGTTAGATTCTTGCTTCCTTTTGTATATCTTCTTCCTCTTCACAGTTTTTCTGATTGTGATTTTAACTGGTAGGTCAATGTTCTTAAACCAAGCCACAAGTCTACCTTGCAATCAAAGATTATGGAGACTTCAGTGCCTGATAGCGTTTCTGCCGTGCATAATGCTACAAATGCTACAAGAGATTTGGAATCTGAGTTTGAAATGGGCCAGGAAGGCAAAATAAGGGAAATTGCCATGGATAATGTTGATCCTGAGCCCATGGTATGCCAAGTTGCAAACATTCTCATGTTTCGACTCTAGAGACTGAAATTCAAGCCTTTTATCTGTAGGTTTTTTCATGGTACTTGTGTATTTATGGTGTTGAATTTCATACAGAAATCCAAAGTTGAAGTATCCAGTGAGCATCTTCTTGCAACTTTGAAGGCAGAAAAAGAAGAATTGGAGTCATCTCTTAGCATGGAGAAATTGCAAACTGTCAAATTAAAGCAAGAGTTAGCTGAAGCTGAGACTCGTAACACTGACCTTTACAAGGTAATCACTTGATATTTTGATTGGTCAGTTGTTCATAAAGCTCTTAGGTTTTTATTTGTACTGTCATCTCCAGTTAACTAGTATCTATTTCACGAGTTAAAACTCCATGGACCAAATGCTCTAACTTCCCTTTTTTTCTAATATAAAATATGTATTCCTGAAAATTAGGAGCTCCAATCTGTACGTGGTCAACTTGCTGCTGAACAGTCCAGATGTTTCAAACTAGAGGTATGTCCTAGCCGCCTTATGTGCACAATCTCTTCCTGCATTTTGATTGTGATTGATTATTTGATAATGCTGGGAGCACTAAAAAGATTTCTATGCAATATTACTAAGTTCAACACTTCCATGAAGAAGCATTTCATTTGTATAATATCTGCTGACTTGAAGTGCCAATATTGCCTAATTTTGTACCTCTTTCAATTGTGGGATCGATTGTAAAGAATCACTACTTCAATAACAACTAAAAGCAAATAAAAGTACATAAACAGACAAAATGTAACTATAGATAAGCCTTACACCAGCCTTCTTTTTTCATGTAGTGAAAAGAAGATACTAGTTAATAGGATTGATAAGGAATGGAAGGCCTTCTTTCCTGGAATGAAGAGTGAATTCAGTTAACTAGTATCTTTGTAGTCATGTTGCTTCTCACGATGATTCATTAGTCTGACTTTCTCGGAATTGTTGTGGTAGTAGGATCAGCCTTAAAAAATGTCACTTTCTTTTTGCATGTGAGATGAAATCTGCACATGCTAAATTGCTCTTTGAACCAACAGGTTGATGTTGCAGAACTAAAACAAAAGCTTCAAACAATGGAGGCACTGCAAAAAGAATTAGAACTCCTGCAGCGACAAAAAGCTGCTTCTGAACAAGCTGCCTTGAATGCAAAACAGAGGCAGGGCTCAGGCAGCATGTGGGGTTGGCTTGCTGGAGCCCCTGGCAGCCAAAAAGAAGATGAAGCCTAATAAAGCCTTGCAAAGTAGTGATAATTAGATTTTTTCTTATTGATCAATTTTTCTTTTAACTTAGCCCATTGCTTTTTGTGATAGGAATACAGATAAGTTTTTGTTGGCCAGAGCGAAACAGCAATGGGGTTCTTGCAGGAATACATGTACTGTAGTTTTAAGTTAAGTAGTTTCATATGGCAGTTGCCGCAATATCTTCTTCAATTCTTACAGAGTTTGTATTTGAAGTGAATATATTATTTGAATGAAGTATAGGTTATCATTATTTGCCAATTAAATTTGACGGAAGATCTTTGGATTTATGAACATAATGTTTTTATGGATGTTATCTGTTATTTCCATTCTACTTTCGGGATGCGCAAAAGTTTTTTGAGCAAAAGGGTTGTGAAAATTGATTCTGATCTAGGTTGCTTACATCATTATGAGGAAAAGGTTCCTTCGGGGCTGTTCTTACCTTAATATCTAATCACACCTGTAGTTGTCAATGGAAGTTGTGCATTTTATGTGCAAACTCTCTTTTTTTATTTTTTTTTATGTGAAACTGTTGTAGTATTTATTATTTCTTTGGCTATGGAAGAAAATATGGCGGGTTTACCCGATTGGTAGCCACAGAAACAATTTCAAAAAGTTTTTTTTTTTTTTTATAACAGGTAACCACTGTTTAAAACACATGGGGTATCAAAATAATCAGAACTTGAACCCACGCCAAAAATGTTGCATGACCATGACCACAATAACTTCATTTTGGTATCTACAATGTCCGCTTAATTTTTTTTTCCCAAGTTAAATGAACAACTAACTTATTTTGGGTCATGCATGTGGAATTTACTAACACAAAATACATATGTGCCGAAGTTCAAGCCAGAAACTTGTGGACATGGGCTAAATTTGGAAATGAAGCATGACAGTAAATTTTTTTTGGTTGAAATCCAGCGGTAGTTTTAAAAGAGAAAATTTATGTACCATTGAAATCAATATTGTAAGTCTCTATGATCCATCGGTTCTTGATTATGAAAGAAATGCTAATATAATCATATAACATTAATATAATTTATATATTTATATAAATACTATAATGGGTAACGGAGGTTTGCTACAGTGTTGCAAGAAGTTGATTTAGTGGTTTGAAGGAATCGGAGGGGTAAATGGGTCTCTTTGCTCTACTTAGAAGGGTGGTTTTGTCATTTGAAGGAAACGTATTGACTATTCTGCCCTTCGACTCTTAAGGAAAACTGCGAGGGGAGAGTCATTTTCTTCTCAGCACCTGTGGGGCATTATGGTCATTGGATATCAACAAATTCACTTGCGAGAGCTTGTATCCCAAAGGAAAACGACGCCGTACCGCTATGGATTTGTGGCTTGGACGACTTTTTGCACCTGCCAGAGCTGATTCACCGGTTATTTTTCTTTCTTCTTCATTTTTCTTCATATTCTTACAAAAACTCTACCTCCAGCCTTTCACCCAATTTCTTCCTAATTTATACAGGATTATGCCATCTTTTATTATAATGTGGCTTCTGTTATCATGATTTCTGATGTTCCTCATTTTTTTTGATTTCATGTTCGTTTGAAAACCCTAGCTCTAGCTGTCCCCCAAATTCTACGGTATTATGCTTTCTTCTATTGTAATGTGGCTTCTGTTATAATGATTTTGGATGCCGTTATTATTAACTGGGATTTTCTTCCTGAAATTGTTATTCACGGTTGTTGTTGGGTTGCATGTTGCTGGTTTCCTTCCCTTTGGCGTCTGCGGTACCTTGATGGTGGTTTCTCATTTGGTTCGTCTGTTGCGCTGATTTTTTTATGGATTTGGTTGTGGTTGTGTTTGATGGTTTGTGGTGATCTCTGCGCTTTTTTTCGCGTCTATCGTTTAGATTATACATGTACAACTACTGTTTTGAAATGTGGCTTATCTGTATTGGATTGCTCTGATTTTAATTTTTTTTTTATTTTCTTTCTTTGTTGTTGGTGGGTAAGGTAGGTTTACCAATTATAACTAGGTATATCTACAATTATCTTCTTTTTATGCTTTTACTTATCTACGCATATTTAACTGCTATGCAGCTTAGTTCTTACCTGCTTATTTTGGAATTTGGGGTTTCTACATGATTTTTGGATTGTCACACCGTTTGTTTTATGGATAATATTTGGGTTGTGACACCGTTTTCCATATGCTATCAGTGTAATGATTGTTGTATTATCTCTTCGAAAATTAATATCTATTTTTGTTTATTGCTTTAAAATAAGTTTAAGGAGAATTTTTTAATTTGTCTTATTTGTTTCTGGTGCATTTATCTAGGTTTATTCTTTTTATAAGCATGCATAGATGCTTTTCTCTGGTTTGACACCTGTAAACGAAGCTTTGTTAGGCCATGTGTTATTCGCTTCTTCCAATTATGCTATCATTGCTGCTCTATCACCTGTAGACTCTAGTTATAACTTACTCAAATTGAATACTATCATAAAATTTATATGTACATCATGAGGTTGAGCGAGTACTTAGTAATATATGTGTTAATTTACCATTATAGTTGCTGTTTTAACGATGATGGTTATGGTGAGAAATAATGTATTGTGTGATTCTTATTTAGGTTTGTGTTTGGTGTTAATTATGATGGTAACTTTGGATATTTAATGCTATATTTTTACTTTAAACCTATCCATGTGGGCATCTTGCCGTCTGTTCAGAGGCATTTCATGCTTTATTGCAGCTGATATAAGCATTTATACTTGTCGAACACTACTTCTAGAGTATTTCTGGCTTTTACTAAGGACAAGACTTTTTTCCTTTTTTTGCCTGCTGATGTGATGCTGTCTATAAATGTTCTCTTCCTTAGCTTGCTCTTTACTTGCTTCTTCAAGGTTGGTTATGCTACCTACCACCTATGTTCTCTTTTGACTTTTTATTTTACAATCAATACAACCCGATATTTTTGCCCAGACTAAATAATATATTTGTTTGGAATATATATTTTTCAAAATTTGCTTATTACAATGCTTCATGTGCTGAGATATCCCCATATTTTCTATTTTACTCTATACTTTACTAACTCTTCAGTATTTTTGGATTTGAAACAGGAGTTTTGTTATCCGCGTTTGTTGTTTTTGCCCTTATAGCTGTAAGCTACATATTATATTTTATGGTTTATTTTTTATTGCTTTGCTTAGTGTTTACAGTATTATTGCTTTCCACTTCTGCTTTATTGTAGATCCATTTATTTGGTTGTTTCCATATGATTTACCATACTCAAGGCTTCGGTGTATGTTTTTTGCTGTCTTAAAATCTGTGGATATTATTGGTTGTCTAAGTCAGTCTGTTCTTGGTGTTACTGCAGATTTTGTTTTACTTTTCTCTTTAGTAGTTAACAATTTAGTTTATTTATGAAATTTTCAGACGGTGATGGTCACAATTCCTCTAGATATAACATTCGATTGCGTGCTTTGCCAGTTGAATTTCCCTTCCGCTAAATATGAAATTCAAGAAAATGAGGATCATATATTTACTTGTATGGTTTATTACGAGTACTGTGATAGCACTGGTGCCAAATTTTTTTTGTCATGAGTGCGCTTCTGATGCGAAGTCTGTTGCGTTCTGGGCGCATTAGACCACTTTAATAGCCTGTTTAATCTTGAAATTCTTGATTATAATTATAGAAGTTTGTTGTTTTTATAAATTAAAATGTGACCATGTTGAGTATCAAGAGCTGACGCGCCTCAACGATGAATATGAGACTACAAAAACTCAGTTTTAAATCTTTCTGTGAAGCATCAAAATGGGATTAAAGTGCTGCAAAAGATAAAATCTACCGTTGCTGGAGCCTCGCATCTTATTCAGTATTTGGGGTGTTGATTTTAGTTGTTAACTATTATGTATATAATGTTTGTCTGTAATTTTTTTTTTTTTTGGACTTTTAGATTTTTTTGTATAAGAATGAATAAGTAAATAAATAATATTTATGTACATTAATGTCGCTTTTGACTAACGAGCGTTATGCATGGAAATTTCCTTTGTCAAATAGTCTTTTCTTTTTTTATTTATTACAAAAAATATTAAATATTATATTCACATGAATATTTCAATTATTATTAGATGTAATATATATTAATTATGAGTATAATAAAAAATATATTATGTATGATTTTATTCTATTATACTGTGTTAAATATTATATATATGAATTGTATTAATAATTATGTTTTTTATATTATAAACAAGGATATTATTATTAAATTAAATATTGTCCACAGCAAAAGATAAACCTTCGATTATTACATTAATATTTAAATTAATAACATTATTTCTAAGTTCTCATTAGTTCAGATTACTATTATTCATTATTATATTCATAGATGAAAACATAATTTATATAAACACTATAAGGGGGAAAAGCCTTCGTAACAGCACAATTCAATTTCGCGGGCAATTCTGTAATTTTTAGGTTAAATTTGGTCATTTCCTTTCTTAAGCTTGGCGGTGCCATATGCGTAAAAGTGCAATAAGACCTGCGTGTTTGTTTCTTAAATGCTCTCCTATATCATAAAAAATGGTGTCATATATTATCAAAGAGTATCTTGGGTTAGTTTTCATAAGGGACATTTAGAATGAATTCTATTTAGGGGACGTGTCACTAACTAATTTTTTTGGAATATAAGCATTCAGATCAATTATCTTATTTGCCTTCAAAACTTTTAATGAGCTTTTTGAGACATTATTTTGGAATGGATGAATTAATCAAAAATAGAAGCTAATGAAACAGATCACTTGCTTTTGGATTAATGAAAATGTTTCGATCTCTTGCTTTTGTTGTCCTTGATTGGCTTGAAATAAAAAAAAAAAAAAAAAAAAAGCTTTGTGCTTTAGATTTTAATGGATGTTAGGAGCTTTAAATAAGATGTGTTTCTTCCATATGTTCAGTTGTAAAAAAAAACAAAAACTTTTTTTTTGTTATCATATTTACCTGTTATCTATTATATAATAAACTGTATATCATGTTTGTTACTATAATTTATGATATAATTTATACTTATTTATATATAAATATATGCCTTTGTTATATATGTTATGAATTTATACTTATATGATGAGTATACTCACTATGTATTATATAATCCTGTTTATTATGTTATATCATTAATTTTTTTATTGATATCATTAATTAATTCTAATATGCTGAGTATAAATAGATTATAATGCTTAATTCTTATTATCTTATAATTTATATATCGACGACATCCTTATCTCTTGCCACCATAGAGGATACTCTATCGAGTATACATGATGATGATTTTACATCTTTAGCAATTGGGTTCCCTTTTAAAAAATCTCGTACGAGATATAGCAATTATTAATACATATTTGTTTATCTCTCTTTTTCGTGAAGATTCTCCTTCCGATGCTGATGCCTGAATGTTGCGTCGTCCTTGTCTTCTCTCAATTCTCATGCATTAGTCTTACTTTTATTAACAATGATGTTTGAAATAATTTTACTTTCTTTTGCTATCAATACATGGATTGTTTTCCTTTCTTTCTATATATATGTTTCTTTACTTATTCCTATTATTTTATTGCTATAATTTTTTTTACTATCTTCCAAGCATGCCATTTTATAACAGTTGATATGTTTTACTTGCAGTCAGGTGCGAGTGCGGGTATTCACCTAGTATTTTATATAAAGCTCACTCAAGATTGCTATAGTGCAATCTTGCAGTGGCAATTCGTGATTTCCTGCAATTTCTGAGCATCTAAGTCATTTTGCCCCTACAATGGTTATGGGCGTAAAACAACAACGTTTCTTGAGGTTGCTTTGTCCTTTCTCGAAGCGTTTTTGTGATTTCACGTAATTTCTAGGTAATAGAAGTAATTTTGATATGCCATGGGAAAGCGTAAAAAAAATTGTTTTACAGTTATTTTGTTCTTTCTACTCTGTTGTTTTGCTTATGGTGAAACAGTGTCATATGAGGAATATCTTATTAATGCGGACCATACCTGAGCTCTGAAACGAAAAACGGTACCGTTTTTTGGTTTTCAGTGTCGTTCTCCTGTTAGACAGTGTCGTTGTCTTGATGTTAATAACAACCATGCTTGGAGAAAATTTTAATTTATAGCATTAAATATTTTTAATTAAATTATATATATATATATATAATAAGAATGATACTAATATATAAATAAGCATATCATAAACATGATAATAATATATAAATAAGTATAATAATAATAAGAATAATGTAATCAGTAATTTCGTAAATATTTACTTAATTTTGATTTAATAGATTAAAATAAAAAAATATTTAATTAACCCTAAATTTGGAAATATTAAAAACTGAAATTTAGGGTTCCCAATGAGAGCAGGCAAGTGGACCAATATTTTATATTTTATGTTTCAAAACCAGGTGGCAAGTGGGCTACCATTTTGCAAATATGTAACAGGTTTCTTGCACCAGTACATGAATGCATCGCTTCACGGCAGCTTAGAAAGAGGGGAAAAAAAAAAAAAATTATGCTAGACTAAAACGATAATCAATTGCATAGCTACTGCGTATTTGTTAATTTTAAATTGTAAGGGCTATCCTGTAATAGGTTAATATGGCAATCACCCTTGGCTACACTTCTATAACATTTACCTAACTAGGTGCTTTCCTTTTGTCTAACGAACTAGCTTGTTTAGCTCATAAGAAACAGTAAAAGCATACTTATGGAACTTAACTGAACAAGTAGTTACATGATTACATGGCAACCAGATAATGAGTTCATTTATGTCTTTCACACTCCTATAAATACCCTGCATTTACTAACCCCGGCTGCCCCATTTATTTCTCTGCATCTTCTTGGTATGCATTGTTACCATCGTGTATTATTCAAAGCAGGATATAATCATCATCAATGGCACTAAAAGGTTAATTTGTTGCTTTTCTTGCTATGTGCTGTGTGGGCAAGTTTAAAATGAACAAACTTATGTATATTCTGGGTGTTAAACATAATATAACATAATATAGATGCTAAAATGAATTGGTGTTGCAAAAACAGATCGTAGGACACTCAAAATGTTTTTCCATTTTGTTGAAATAAACCAGGAAAAAAAAAATGGCGTTGCTCTCATATGCTGACTTCAAGGTTCTTATAAAGTAGTAGTGTTGTTTTATTTTTAGAGTAGAAGAAAATACTTATCTTTTTCATGCACAACATATGGTGGTTTGGCCTTTGCAATGAGCTGTTGGTCCGTAGTACCTGCATTAGGAAACTCATGGCTATATAAATTGCATTTTGTAGACTGATTCTTGGAAAATGAAAACACTTCATGGAGTGGACCAAATTGCTCTAGATCATATGTGATTCTCTTGATTAAGTAACACCTTAAGTTTCTTAAAATGAAGTGATTAATGTCCTACCACATAAACTCCATCTACATTTGTTGTCAATGGCCCTTGCATTAGGGTTTCTCCTGCTATATCAGTGTAGGGGAGAGGAATAAATTCATGGAAAATTTGATCATGGAATTTAGTTTGTTAGAATTCTGCAGTGGTTGTATGAGGGTTTAAATAGAAACACAAGTTAGTGTATACAGGGCAATGCAACTGATATATATGCAGTTTTGGGAATTCAGGAAGGGAAAAGACAAAATTTTGATAAATGATAAGCATTTAACATATTAATTATTTAGCATTCATTGTATATATATATTCATTATTAATGGCCATGCTTATTACACATGATAATAAACTCACATTGCGTAAAATTGTTGATGATGCAAGTTTGATATTTTTGTAACAAAAAAAAAGAACTTTGCTAATTTTCCTTTTTCACGTGCAGGTTGTAATTTCTCTTCCACCCAAGTTGCTCTACTACTGACAACATTGTTTGCCCTTCTATTCCATCTCGGGTATTTTTAGAGCTATACATTCAATAGCTATTATAATGCTCATAAAATTTTTGAATGCTATTTATAATTTTAATAATTGTTTTTTTTTCCATATTTTAAGGATACGATATCTCTATACTTCTTTCCACAGCAAAACGCAGATAATTATCTAGTTATAATCATAAAAATCAATAATCACTAAATCTTTAAAAGTTAAAATACTAGATAAATCTCTAAATTTGCCTCATTGTGACAATCAAAGACAAAATAAATTTTTTCGTCTAATCTATCATTGAATTTATATTATTTCATCAAAATTACCCCTGATTTTATATTATCTCATCATAAAATATTTTTTTATTAAAATTATCCATGATCTTGTATTATTTCATCATAAAAATTTAAAATATTGGTTGAAGATAACATTAACTTAGGAATGACAAGTGGACGGGACGAAAATTATCTTTCATCCTCTATCTTACCCTCTCAATGAGGAAAATTTTTCTTATATCTCTACTTCCGCAAGGACTTTTGGCCCTGCAAAAATTTTTCGCAAGACAAATATCTTATTTTTTATTATTTTAAATTATTTTTTAAAGTATAATTTATTAAATTACAAAATAAAAATTTTTAGCAGTACTTTTACACACAATTATACTTATATTTAACTCATTTATCTTTATATCTACTGCAATTGGATGAACACGTATAGTTATTACTTTGCAAAAACATCTCTCTTTCGTGTTTTTCAATTAACAAAATTTTTATTATCAAAGTGAAACTGTATTTTTGAAATTTGAGAATTTAACAATTTAGGAAAAGTTAGATTTTTGTCAAAGTACATTCGAGTCCAGTCCTTTTAAATTGTGTTTATAGTACACGCACTTTCCTCAATTGATATTTTTAATTTTTATGACTAAATAATATAAGGTTAGGAGTAGTTTTGATAACAAATGACTTTTATGATGAAATAATATATGATTATGGGTAATTTCGATAAAATAATACAAATTCATAGATAAAATTGAGGAAAAAATTCATTATTTCCTTTAGGGAAAATTTAGAATTTTATTTGATATTTTAGCCTTTAAAAATATAGATGGGATCCACAAATTTGTTTCTCATAATATACGTGCTACACTCCATTGTCTTTCCATTTTTTTCTTTTTACCTATTTTTTACTCACTCCAAGCTTAACCTTAGATACATATTTGATGTTTATGTTCTTATAATAATACTAATAGTGAATCTACATATTGTGCAATATGATTATAATAATAATTTTTAAATAAATCTATTATTTTATTTTTATTAAATAATTAAAATTAATATATAAATAATAATTAAAATTTAACTATTATTTTATCAAAAATTATTATCAAGTAAATAAAATAATTTTTTCAAAGGTTATAATTATATACGAGGTTAGTTGTAACAAAAAAAATTATCTATTGATTTATATTTTCAATCTTATGTGACACAATTTTGAGAGAAAATTTATTAAATTTGAATAAATAATGATCAATCAAACTAATAATATTAAGTATTTCATAATAAAAATAAAATTAATAAATAATTATAAAATATACTATATATGTGAAATAATTATAATAAAAATTGTCTATGATTCATACCTTTAATTTTGTATGACGTAATTTTAAGTGAAAATTTATTAAAATTGAATGAAGTAATTTCTGATAATTTATTATACTGCTATTTATCTTTATATACTTAAAATTTTGAAAAATCAAAGAAATTAATTTAAAAATTGAATTTCTATTTAAAATTTTTACTTTTAATTTTTCTAATTTCCTATTTATAATATTTTTTTTACATGATTTTGACTTTTGTTTAGTTTTTTATAATTTTCTATTCAAAATAATTTTTATATGGTTTTGACTCCTTACTTAAAATTTTTACTTTTTATATTTATTATGATAGTTGAGTTTTCTAATTTCTTATTTAGAAATATTTTTTTGATATGACAGTTTTCTATAATATAATATAAAATAATGCTACATGGTTATATTATATATAATTATTTGACAGATAAAAATATAATATAAAATAATGCTACATGGTTATATTATATATAATTATTTGACAGATAAAAAATAATAGTTAAAACTAAATTTGAAACTGAAATTAATAATATATACTAGTAATTTGAGCATTGTGCAAAATAATTATAATAATAAATTTTAAATAAATTGAATATTTATTTGTATTAAATAACTAGTTAACAAATTGCATGATTAATTATTATTTTATAAAAAGTTATTATCAAGTAAGTAAAATAGCAAAATGAATTTCTTAAAATTTATAATTATGTATAGAGGTAATTATATTATGTGGTACTATTTTAAGAACAAATTATTAAATTTGAATAAAGTAAATTCTCAATAATCAATCAAACAAATAATATAAGTATTTTATACTAATTAGAAATAAAATTAATAAATAATTATAAACTTATATATGTGAGATAATTGCAATAAAAAATTGTTTATTGATTCATATTTTCAATCTTATGTAGCATAATTTTAAGAAAAAATTTATTAAACTTGAACGAAATAATTTATGATAATATATTATACTACTACTAAATCTTATATATTCAAAATTTTGAACAATAAATTGAATTAATTTTTACTTTAATTTATTATTTAAATAGTTTTTTTACTTTTTAAATTTTTCTAAGTTTCTATTTAGAAATTGTTTAGAATGGTTAAATTTTAATTTTTTCTAATTTTCTATTTAGAAATTTTTTATATATGATTTTAGTTTCTTATTTATAATTTTTACTATTTAGGTTTTTTAATTTCCTATTTAGAAAATCTTTTTTTTATATGGCAATCAATTCTTCTAATTTCTTATTTAAAATTTGTTAATATGATAATTTTCTATTACATAACATAAAATAATGATATGTGGCAATGTTATATACAATTATTAAATAAATGATAAATAATTAATTAAAACTAATTTTGAGATTAAAATTAATAATATATATTGATTGATGATTTTATCATATTTGACCCAAAATAGTGTACAACTCTCTTTATATTTTTATTTTAAAGTAAAGAAAATTGTTTGTATTCATAATTAATAATACAACAACTAAAAAAATTTCCTTATAATCTAAACTATCAATATGAATATGATTTCAATACAATTAATTTAGTTTTAAAATCAAATATTATTTTTATTATTAATTTTTTTATGATTATATTTTTATCAATTATAATTTTTTTATCAGATTTCATGCTATAAATAAGTTTAAGTGGCGAAAATAAATAATTTCTCATCACTAAATAATTAAACAATTGATCTCAAACTCTTGTTAAAGAGAAAATAAAATTCTAAGAAAAAGAGAATAAAACAATAATTTTAAATAAAATTTAATAATAAAAAATAATAAAATAGAATAAAAATATTTACTTTGTTAAAAAATGAAATAAATAAACTCAAACTATAGAAAAATATAAATTATTTTCAAATAAAAGATTGAGTAAATGGCTAGGGTTTCAAATGTGGTTTTTTTTAGTCAACCCTTTCATATCCTCAACTCTACTACTCTGCTAAATCAAAGGGTGGATGACGTGGCAGCAGATGAATGGTTTTCTTAATCAGTTACTTTCTCCGTAACTCTATCAAATAAAATCCCTGACGGGAAAAGATGTAGGCACTTACTAATCTCGAAGCCTATAGAGAATTACGAGTTCCGAAATTTTCTTTCCGTCCAAACGCTCCTTTGGCGGTCTATTCCTCCCTCCATTTCTCGCCTTTTCTCAGGAAGGGAACAACCTCAGTCGGTTTCATCATACGAGGAAATGATAAGGTATGCTTAACTATATGTATATATAATCGAGCCTCTAAAATTACCAATTTCTAGGGTTTCTAATTAGCTATAGCTATTTCAATGATAGCTGTGGTAGAAGGCGATAGTGAATTTTTAGATACAAAATCGAATACCGTCGTAGATAACCGATGGGAAGCTAGGGTTTCAAGTGACTGTGCTGATAGCCCTGATGAAGAGCAAGCACAGGCAATAGCTAGCGTTTCTGGCATGGAGAGTGGGGCCGTAGCTAGAGTTTTAGAGGATAGAGGATCTGCTAAAGAGGTTAAAGCTGAGGTCTTTACTGGTGCGGAGAATGATGTGGAAGAAGAATCTAGGCTTTTTGAAGAGAAAAATGACAGAAACCCTAGTTTTGTTCAATTCAACGCGAGAAATGACCGGTTTGACCGTCAAAATGATGATATTGGTGCTAAAAATGACGATCAGATAGAGCATACTGTATCTAGAGGTGATTTGAAAGTAGAGGCTTATACATCTTTATTGTCTGAGTTTGATGATTTTGTTGCCAATGAGAAGCATGGGGCCATGGCTGGAACTTCTAGGGCATTGAGTTATGGGTTTGAAGTTGGCGATATGGTGTGGGGAAAGGTTAAATCACACCCGTGGTGGCCTGGGCATATCTACAATGAGGCATTTGCCTCATCTTCTGTGAGGCGTACTAGGAGGGAGGGTTATGTGCTAGTTGCATTCTTTGGGGATAGCAGTTATGGATGGTTTGATCCTGCTGAGCTTGTCGCTTTTGATCCACATTTTGCTGAAAAATCGCAGCAAACAAATTCGCGGAATTTTATAAAAGCGGTGGAGGAGGCTGTGGATGAGACAAGCAGAAGGTGTGGTCTTGGTTTGTCTTGTAGGTGTAGAAACAGGTATAATTTTAGGCCAACTGATGTGGAAGGGTATTTTGAGGTTGATGTGCCTGATTATGAGCCAAGAGCAGTCTATTCCATGAATCAGATAAATAAAGCTAGGGGTGGGTTTCAGCCGGGTGAGACTCTTGCTTTCTTGAAGCAGTTGGCTTTGGCACCACAAGGGTGCGATCGGAGTACTATTCATTTTATTAAGAATAAGGCTACGGTTTTTGCTTTTCGTAAGACATTCTTTGAGGAGTTTGATGAAACATATGCACAGGCATTTGGAGCGCAGCCAAAACAGCCTGCTAATCATCCAGCTAATGCATCTTATCAACCTGTTAAAGATCCTATCCGGGGTATTGTTTTATTTCCATTGTCCTGATTATTATCATTTTTCTGCTGCTTAATTTTATTTTCATTCCTGCTTGTTTCTTGCACGTTGTACTTAAATATTAGATGTATTGTGATTTATGCATTGGAATGTTGTGTCCTCGTGTTGTGCATTGACGGTGCAATTTCTTTATTTTCATATCTAACTTGGTTATCTGGTTGAATTTTACTCACTGCCTCAGTTATCCCAGCCACATGATTAAACCATTTCATCATTCATCTTACTTAATGACAACTTGTTTGGATTTTAAGTGCTGGATGGTCATGTTCCTCATCACGCTTCTTGGAAGATGACATAAAGATTTATTTATTTATTTATTTTTTTGGTGGTATACTTTTGGGCTTGGTGGAGTTTAGAGAAGTATCTGTTATGATGAAAGAATTTTATTGGATGTGTTCAAGCTGTGATGGAAACTTAAAGGATAAAAGGGCATATTAGTTTCTGGAATAATACTTATAGAGGATATATCTAAATGTAGAAAATATGCAAGATTTTTTGGCATTCTTATAGTTGTGTAGAATGTATCCCTTGCATGTATTTGGGTGCCTGGGCAAATTGATTTCTATGAATGAACAATTTGTGTTTGATAAACACTAAAGTTGAAAGGATTCTGTTCATAGAACTCTCATGGAGGTCATTGTTGTCACATGACTATGCATTGCTTTGTTGTTCTCGTATTTCTATTACAGTGTAAGAAAATATTGATTGGACTATATATGAATTTATTATGTTTAATAAATTCAGTACGCTGTCATTAGGAATTTGATGATAACGCAAGCTATTGGGGATGCTATGGAGATATGATAAGAAATAAAAGGCAAATTTGTTAAGAAAATGTTTAATAGAAGCTTAAGGTATTAACACTTTTTTAAGTTGTTATTGCAGTTACAGATATTCACATACCTTGATACATGATTGCAAAATATTGATGAAGACCTGTACTATCAAACTTTACTTATCGTGAAACAAAAATTGAGGAGAATGAAAAACTTGTTCTTAACTTGCTAATGGTTCTGTTTATATTCAAGCTACTAATGAGAAAAGTCAACAAAGCTCTACAACCAACTAACCAACTCTCCAACAATGATAACCAACTAAGTAACAAACTAACAGACGCTAATTAAATATTATCCACAAGCTGAGCTGCAATTGTAAGTGACCTGAGCTGTTGGAGCTGCCAAACTTGAGCTGGTGTATTATGTACTTTTCCTTCTTTTATTAGAGTGATTATGTAATATCTGCATGGAATGCCTTTCAAGTCTTGTCTTTATCCTATTCTTACTGTCACTTCATGCAGTAGCACTGAAATCTTTCTGTTCTGTTTACTTTTCCAGCTCCTTTGAGTGGTCCACTAGTGATAGCAGAAGCTCTGGGTAGTGGGAAGAGTTTCAAAAAACCTGCGAAAGTGAAGGACCATTCAAAAAAAGATAGATATCTCATCAAGAGAAGAGAAGAACCTGTTGACTCAAGAACCATTCAACTTGGCCAACGGCAAGCTGGTTCCTCAGCCTCAGCATACGAGGAAGGTTCATCGGCAGTAGTAACTGGTGACTATGTTTTGCAGAAAAGGGATTCAACACCTGTTTCATCAAAACATGAACATGCTGGAATTATGAGCAATGAAGTTGCAGGTCCTAGTGAAGATGTATTTGGGAAAGCAGCAGTAATCTCAGATCAGGGTTCAAATTATCTTGGTGCTCAAGCTACCCACGGTAATATTTTAGATGCAAATTCACTTCCTGACAAGGTGAAGGATGTTCTTGAAGAAACAAATGAAAAAATTGGGTCAGTTGTGAGTGTAGACACAAATATGGGTCAATCTGATATTTCTTTGAGGGGGATGCCTTTAGGTGTAAGAGATGGTGCATCACCTTCTTTTCAGCAAGAAGGTGAGGCTATGTTTGATGTTAAAAATGAAGTGTGTGCCAAA
This sequence comes from Omphalea diandra, assembly GCA_949677035.1. NCBI lineage: Eukaryota > Viridiplantae > Streptophyta > Magnoliopsida > Malpighiales > Euphorbiaceae > Omphalea > Omphalea diandra. The sequence continues at coordinate 151,198 of CATIWR010289214.1, forward strand.
ATTGATGTTAAAAATGAAGAGTGCGCCAAAGTTTGCAGATTACATGAAGGCTCTCCCCAAACTGAGAGCTTATCAGGAGACAGTGGTTTGGGTAAGCTTCAGGATGCTCAGCCGGGTTCACATCTTGCACCATTTGATGCTACAGAGTCTACTGGAATGACTGTTGATGGCAGAGTTAAGAAGGCCAAAGTTCTTAAGAGGTCTTTGGGGGACTTTTCTAAAAACTCTAATATAAAGAAGAAAAAGAAGAAAGAATCAGGCCCCCAAACAAGCGCTGATCATTCAAAGAAGTGTTTCATGGTAGGAACAGGGGGATCATTGACTGGAAAATCAACCAGTGTGGCTTCTGAAGAGGATCCTCAGGTAAATCATCAGAAAAAAGATGTTGGAACAAGTAATGCCTTCAATAGTGTTGGAACATTGTTGGGAAATACTGAGCTTGAGCTACCACATTTATTGAGTGATTTGCATGCTCTTGCTCTTAATCCCTTTCATGGTACAGAAAGGATTAGTCCTTCAATTGCAATACGGTTCTTTTTGCAATTCCGGTCCCGTGTTTATGAGAAAAGCTTGGTTTCATTACCATCATCCGATACTGAGCCCACTGAAACTCGTGCTACTCAATCTCCTTCTTCTTTTGGGGTTTTTGACAGTTCTGCTGGTGGGAACATCAAAGATATGGCACCTTCGAAACCTGTAAAGTCCTTAGGCAGGCCTGATGATCCGACAAAAGGTGGACGAAAGCGTTTGCCATCAGATCGTCAAGAAGAAATTGCAGCAAAGAGGTTGAAAAGAATTAATATGTTGAAATCATTAGCTGCAGAGAAGAAAGCAGGACATAAAACTTCAGAAAGCCATCGGATAGAAGGGAAAGAACCAGCAGCCGCTGCTCCACCAAAGCCAATCAAATCAGATTCCATCAAGAAAATGGTACCTCATCCTAGAGCAGTTGAGCCGACCATGCTGGTATTGAAGTTCCCTCCTCAGACATCTCTTCCATCTGCTGCTGAGCTGAAGGCAAGATTTGCTCGATTCGGCTCCATAGATCAGTCAGCCATCCGCGTCTTTTGGCAGTCCTCAACATGCCGTGTTGTGTTCCGGCACAAGCTTGATGCACAGGCAGCATATAAACATGCTGTTGGGAACAATTCCTTATTTGGCAATGTGTGTGTTAGGTACAGTCTTCGGGAGGTAGGAGCTCCTGCATCTGAAGCATCTGAATCTGACAGGAGCCGAGGAGACGACGTTTCAATTGAGGCCCCTCGTATTAAGGATCCAGCAAATGAAAGACCGCCACTCATGCACCAGGCTTTTCATCCTCAGTCAACCGTGCAGCTGAAGTCCATTTTGAAGAAACCAACAGGGGATGAAGTGGGGCAGGTAACTGGTGGTAGAGGGACAGCGCGTGTAAAATTCATGTTGAGTGGGGAAGAAACTATTAGGGGAGAGCAAATGATGGTTGGTAATAGGAACTTCAACAACAATGCTAGTTTTGCTGATGGTGGTGCACCTACTTCTGTTGCTATGGATTTTAATAGTAAGAACTTTCAAAAGGTTATTCCTCCATCTTCATCACCGCCTATTTTTCCCCTTCCTACACAATTTGCAAAAGTGCCTGTTAATAACTCGCATCATACTGAAGTAGTAGCACCGCCCAGAAATTTGCACAATCTGAATATTCCCGTTGCTCCACCGAGCATAGATATTTCACAGCAGATGCTAAGCCTTCTGACAAGGTGCAACGATGTTGTAACCACTGTGACTGGATTGTTAGGCTATGTGCCTTACCATCCTCTTTGATACAAAAGTATGGGACAAGACAATCATCACATCAATAACTAAAAAGGGGACTAGCCGAAGGGAGAAAAGAAAAGGCCACTGAATTTGTGTCCCAATGCTTTGCATGATTTTGCTTCTTGGGGATTTGGAGCACTAAAGGACGAGCTGTGTAAAATTTTTTTTCAATGGGAGCTCGGAGCAATTGGAGCACCAAGGGCGTGGGCTTTTTCGTGGGCGTTGGCATCGCGAGCTGTCAAATGAGGGGCCGCTAATTGAGTAGGAAGGTCCATCATGGATTAAGTATGGTCCTACGAAATGTACACATACAGATAGTGCCATGCCATCTCTTTTTGCCCCTTTGTTTTTTTTTTAAAAATTTTTTATATACTTTTAGAGCTTGGGTCAATTTTACACTTGATCTCAGCATTCCTGTTCTGATTTTTGTGCGTGCATGTGGTAAATTTTGGTTATAGATGCGACGTTGGTTGTTTGGGTAATTAGGTTGCTTCCTGTTGCACATAGTACAGTTTTCCATGTACGATTAACTGAAGATAAATTTGCGGTTATTTTTGACGTTGTGAAGTCAATGCTAATGATTTCCAACTAAACATTATTACAAGAACAGATTTAGATTATAAGGAGCCAATTAGAAATACTTTTTAAGTGATTTGCTATTGAAGAAAGCAAATTGAAGGGATTGTAAGGAAGTTGGTATTGGAAGCTACGTCAACAAACAATTACACGAGTTCCCCGTAGGCTTAAGCCTAAGCATACAGTTATATATTTCCTTAGTGGTAAAGAATAGGAACTAAATACGCGTTGCATGCACCTGGTATTGCTATTTTTAATAACTGATTTTGGAGATATTATAAGAAACTGGGGCAGTTAATTAATTTAATTTGGACTTTTATATGTCAACCTTATTTTTGTTTTTATTTTTATTTTGAGAGGATAATAATAATATATACGTAAACTGTTTTTTTTTTTTTTTTTTTTGGATTTGGATTCCTTAACTGATAATCTGATTACGCGTATTTTATTTGGCTTTCAACAAACGCGTCCATCAGTCTGCATTATATTCTCTTGTAGGCGGTTCAGCCAGCGAATCTTCTTTCCCATTAGCTTCTCCTTATCCTCCTTTATATAGCCACTTCCTCCTCCTCTCATTATAATTAACTCAAAACTCAAGAAAATCTTTTCGCTGTCTTTCAAAAAATCAACCATGGAGTGCAGGCCATTGGAGATCACTGTGATCTCCGCCAAGGACATAAAAGACGTCAACATGTTCTCCAAGATGGACGTTTACGCTGAAGTTTCCATCTCCAGCGACCCTCACAATTCCAAGCAGAAACAAAAAACCCACGTCCATAAAGATTGCGGAACCAACCCAAATTGGAATTTCCCTATGAAATTCACCATCCACGATGCTTCTGCCCAAGATAACCGCCTCACTCTCCACTTCAAGCTCATCTCCGATCGCACCTTAGGGGACAAAGAAATTGGCGAAGTCTATGTGCCCATCAAGGAGCTCCTAAACCAGAAATCTACCGATGATCGTGTCAGCTACGCTGTCAGGACTCCAAGCGGAAAGACCAAAGGGACCTTAAACTTTTCCTACAAATTCGGCGATAAATTCGAGGCTCCTATTCTTCCCGATAGGGCTAATAAGGCTGCCGCCGAGCCTGTTATGGCGTATCCACCAGCGGCGGGAGGTTATTATGGTGCTGGTGCTAGTTCTGTGTATCCACCACCGCCACCGCCTATGGAGGCGGGTAAGGGACAAGGTCCGTATCCTCATCCATACCCGGCACCAGGTGGGTACCCTCCGCCGCAATATGCTTATAGCGGGTACCCGCCCGCACCCGGATATGGCTATGGGTACCAGGGTTACCCGCCGGCGCCGGCGCCCGCGTATGGCTATCCAGGGATGGTGCAACAGCCACAGAAGCCGAAGAAAGGCGGAGGAGGGAAGATGGCATTGGGATTAGGAGCTGGATTGCTTGGTGGGTTGTTGGTTGGAGACATGATATCTGATGTGGGAGATATGGCTGCCTATGATGCTGGTTTTGATGGTGGCTTTGATTTTTAAAGCTTCTATCGGGTTTTTTTCTTTTTTTTTTCATAATCATGTCTTTTGTATTTTTTTTATTTATGTTTTTATAAATAAATAAATAAATTCTAATCATTTATTTTTTATTTGATTTTAATTTCATGTTCATAAATATATTCAGTTCGAATGCGTTATGGATGCAGATAGCATTAACCTGGAGAGATCATGGCGGCTAGTTCAAATCAAACAAAATAAAATAGGCTATACGCAGTTAATAGGGATAATTTGCAAAGTGCAATAAAAAAAATTAATTAAAAATTAAAGATGATAAAAATAAATTAATAAATATAAATGTTCAATTAATTAGAAACATATTATAAATATAAAAAAATTATTTTATTTTGTTCATCACCTTTAATAGCATATGAAATGCGACATGCATTTGTATGCAAGCCCACTTTTACCCTTAGCTTGGTGAATCAAGGACAATTATGCAACTTATGGCATGCGTCAGTTTAACTGGTGGATGTTTTGATATATTGATCATCTCTTTAAATATGTTTTAAATAATTTTTAATAGCTAATTATTTCTTTCATCATTCTTAATCTTTAATTTAATTTTTTTTTTCACTTTCTTTATAAATTAACTTTAAAAATGGTAATGGGATGAAATGATGCATAATTCTCTATCTCACCACTTTTCAATGGGAGAAATTTTTCCTTCCATTAACTTTTTTATTTTTCTTATTTTTAAATAATAATATTAGATTAATATTTTACATACATATAAATATAAATATATAAAAAAATTTAAAAATTTTAAAAATTGCAAATTTTTTTGTGTCTCTATTAAAATCAATTTGAAAACCTCCACGAAAACCAATGTAGCAAGGATGTAATATATACTCCTGCCTCATGAAAAAAAAAAATTTCTCTTACTTTATCTGGACGGATTTTCATACTGAATCAGAAATCTCCTCCATTGCCATTCCTAAGTAGCCCGAGTTAATGCGGAAGAGGCCATTGTTATTCATTAGGGTTATTTGGCTCAAATCTTAAAATTTTCAGATATGTTTACAAAGTTTGGTTGTTGTTAAGTGCTATAGGAAAGAAAGATGTAACGTATCCATGATTTAGCAGTCTCTTTCATTTCTTTTTCTTGTTTCCATGTGAAAAAGCTGGCTAACAAGATTGCTTACTCTTCAATTATCTCTACGTCTAAAACAGACGGTGCGCAAGAAGACTGGATCGAAGAAGCCTCCCTTCGGTTGCAGGGTCTTGTTAAATCTCTGATGTATCGACTTCAATATTTTAAGTTAGTTTTTCGATTATTTTTATTTAATTTGATTTATTCTAAATTTATATTCACCTTAATATTTAATATTATGTATCAAAAATATTTAATATGATATGATCCATACATAATTACGAATTTTAGTATTTTACAAATACCTTCGTCTTAAAAAAAATCACCTTCCACTAAAAAATAAGATCGAGTGAAATAATTTTTCCAAATCCTGTTTGGAATATGTGATGCATAGAAACTTTTAGAAATAGATGTTTTCACATTTCGAAAATATTTTCTTTTAAGAAACTCATAGAAACTTATTAGAAATGTTTCAAATATGTTTTTGTAATTTTAAAAAATTAAGAAACACATTTTTTCACTATTAATTTTAGTTATTAAACTTATGCACAATTAATATTTATTTTTAAATATTTAATTAATTATTATTATCTCATTTATTTTTTATAGTTAATATTGATTTAGATAATTATCTTTAATATAAAAAATAAATATTTATAAACATGTCTTTATATTTTTTTATATTTACACGTTTCTCCACGTTACATTTCTTATATTTTAAAAAATGTCATATCTTTGTGTTCGTTTCTACATTTCTCGTTTCCGTGCTACTTAATTTGAAATAAATAACATAAGAAAAGAAAAAAAGATTTATTAATGATATAATTCTATTTAGTGATAAAATTTTGATTATTTGTAATAAATTTTAAATTAAAAATTTAATTAAATTTCATTATACAAATAAATTTATAATAAATTGAAATTATTTTATTTTCTTAAATATTCTTATTTATTTAAAATAAAATAAACACTGAAAGTCAGGTATGTTTTGACACGTACATTTACACTTCCATAGCAGGCCCAAAATGAACTAACGACTTGTTGCTAGGGAACCTTAAAAAAAACCTAACAAACAAATTATGAAGCTTCCTTGCGTTTACATCAACATATCAAAAAAAAAAAAAAAAAAAGGCATTTCAGTTGGCATAGGCATGACATTGTTGTTAAAAACCTTCCATCCACCACGTCTCCTTCAACATTTTGGATATTTGTTGGTGATGAACTGATGCTAACAAGTTAATAGTTTATTTATAGATAGGAAGGAAGTGAGCTCCTCTCATGCTCTTACGAAACCGCTCACTGTTGATGTTCTGGTGATAACAAGTACTACTTGTAATTTCAAATTTATAACAGCTTTGGATGACTTGCCGCAACACTGCATATAATTCCTAATTGCCTGTTGTTTGAATTTTCATCTCCAATTAGAAAGGTATGTACAGAAGATGAACAACGATGAGCGTAATGGGATTTTTTTTTTAATATATGGAAAAATAGCATTTAGTTGATTTCTTATTAATCAACATAAGTATTGAGTTTTTTTCATGTAAAAATTGTTTGAATTACGATTAGCTAACTTTCTCATTCTACTCATTCAAAGTAATTTAAGATATTGGAGAGAAATAAATTATTAAAAATGCAAATAAAAATATTAAATTGTTGTTCACTCATTTATTACTAAATTCACAAATTGCTGATGTATTAAAAAAAAAAAAAAACAATTCAATTCAATTCTCAGCCTCAATTTCAATTAATCAGGTCAAGGTTAAAATTGCCATCACAAAGCCAACAATATGTATCCTAAACAATGGATATTACTGGCTCACATATCCGGATTTGCCTCCTCTGGAATAACAGTCAGTGCCACCAACATATCATTTCGCCTTTTCACAACTACCTTTAAGGGAACTCCGACTTTGTCTCCCATAATTTCAATAATCTGCCACAATTTGATGAAAGCATCAACCAAAAAAAATTTTTTTAAAAAAAATCGGGATTATTATGTTTTCTAAGGTCAAACCTCTAGAAAACATTCTACTAACAACAAAAAGCAAATTGGGCGTCACTTGCTCATTTCTTCTCAAAGTTAATGCATGAGAACTAGTATCATTTTCCAATTAAAATTAAAGCAATAACTGGTATCACTTTCCAAATAAATTAATTCAGTGCTTTTGTTGGAAAGGTATACACCTCACAAACATGATGATCTCTTTCGACAAAAAGAAAGAGAATGATACCTCCTTGATGCTTTCAACAGGCTTCTTGTCAAATTCAATGACAACATCACCAGGATGGAATCCAGCACGATCTGCAGGTGAACCTGGAGCTACCTGGATTGAAAGTAAGAAAATGATCAAACGTGGAAAGGGCAAAATCGACTATTTTGATAGTCGACCGCATTTACATCTAACGCGAGTTACGATTTTAACATGCAGGCGTCATTGAAAACCATAAACATACAACAGTGATATTACTTGTAGAAATCAATGGGAATAAATATCTAGTTAAACACACCATAGCTACAAGTACGCCTCTGTCAACATTGGGGAATCTAGCATCTCTTTCTTTAAGTTGAGCAATAATCATCTCATTAAGATCAACCATCTTCAAGCCAAGCCAAGGCCTAACCACTGTCCTGGAAAATATTACAACTTTTTTACTTTGATATTGCACTAATACTATTTAGTTTCACTATTTCTGAATTTTTTTTGTTTAAAAAAAAGTCATTTTAAATGAAAGTAAATAGAAAAAAAAATAGTACCATGTAGAACATAATCACTTATGCCTACTTCATTCATTCCACCAAGAAAATAAGTCACCTAACCACTTTTCTTGAAATGCTCAATGATTTTGGTCACCGAGTCAATTGGTACAGAAAAACTCAATCCATCTGCAGCCATTACTTTCAAGATATTAACACCAACAACTTCTCCATCAACACTAACGAGAGGTCCACCTGAATTTCCCTAGAGAATAGAAGTGGATGGAACAAATGCTTAGTATATGGTTGAACTACATTACTTGCAAAGGAGCAAATAAATGCTCATATACAAAGTCTCCAAGTATTCCTCGAACAAGAATAATCCCCAAAAAATGGATATTTCATCAATCAACATTCATAAGCTGAGAGAGAGAGAGAGGTACCATGTTGATTGCACAATCTGTCTGTAAATATTCTCTTCTCATGCCTCCAAGACCCAAGTCACTGCTTTTACAGTCAACACAACTATGTCCAAAACACAGTCATTTACATTTTACCTATGACAACAAATGGAGGTAAAAACAATTTCTCAATTGCTTTTAAACATTCTCAATACCTTACAATACCAGCTGTCACAGTATTTTTAAGGGAACGTGGGCAGCCCATAGCTATTACCCAATCCCCAGGTCGAAGCTTACTTGAAGAACCAAGCTTTGCTGTAGGTAATGGAGTTTTAGACTTTATCTTTACAATGGCAATATCAGAATGCAAATCAGCATTGACCACTGTACCCTCAAATGTACTACCATCTTGTAAAGTCACATCTACCTGCAAAATCTTTGTAAGGCATTGAATGCTAAATGCAAACTCCAGAAACAAGTTGATACGAATCAGGATCCAAAAATCAACCTTGTTCGTAATTTGTGAGATTGTTAAGTGAGTTCTTAATAATTTCACAAACTCGTTTAATCTAGGTCTTAAATTACTTAGTTAATTTAAGGTTGTGATTAACACCTCTTGAATCTTTATAATTCAGATTGCTAGAAACAAGTTTTCTAGAGGTCTAATTGGGATTTAAGAGTTTATCTTGTTTTGATAGATCTGGGCAACTATTCTCAAGCATACGGGTAAGGAATCTAATCCAACCTTGTTCGTATCAGTAAATACAAAGTTCCTAATTAGTTTAAGAGAGGAATTTAGCTAATGAGGAAGTTTCCTCATAATTGGGTCATGGGCCTTTCCACATGTTGGGCTCCAATGGATCAAGTTAAGGCTTCCTTTGAAGAGTCCATATTGTCATCTCCAAACAATTAGGCTTCTTGCTTCTTTTGTTTTTCTTGGGTTAGCCCAATGGTTATTCCTTGTTGTATGAATAACCCAATTACTTCTTTAAACCTTTTGAGTCTTCCCCTTGTGATTGGGCCGTGAAGTTAAAGCGGATCTTTCTGTTGGCCTTGGATATTTGCATCATTAGGACTCTCCCACAATAGAATTTAATACAAAAAAAAAAAAAAGAAAAATGGTCAAAAGCAAGTATATTTTGTTGTGAAAACAATCTTAAATAAAAAGGTAAAGCCAAGTTAGATTTAGCTTTAAGGGAAGTTCTTTGTCTAAAGCTTGCAAAAGTCATCTTCAAAATAGAGTTGAAGAATAAGCTTGCATACATATCTCAAAACTCTTCACCAAGTCAAGCAATTCTTGTGAGTGTATTCTTTTATTGTCTATTGCTTGAGTAAGAGTATTCTTTCTGATCTTAAAGTTTAAAATTCTTTAGATAAAGTTTTTGGTTTAAGAGATCTAAGAAGATCCAAAACATTTTTGTGAAAGGTTTAAGGTAGTACCTGTAAGCTACAGTAGGAAATGATTTTAGTATCACCCAAAGGTCTACTTACAATAGCCTAGTAGTGCCCGAAAACTACTAATATAGTGGTGATTGATAGCACCTGGATGCTATCTGGATAGTGAAAGGTTCTAGTGGAAGACTAGAGGAGAGGAGGTAGGCAAGATTGCGTCGAACCTCTATAAATTGATTGTCTCAATTTTTCATTATTTTCACACATAGCTTTAATTATTTTTACTTACCATTGCCCTATTCAAACCCCATTATAAGGCATCAAGGGACAACAAAAAGCACTTTAGGCACATGTCAATTACTTAGTCAATGTTATTATCTTAGAGTAGCAAAAAGTAAAATTCTATTGCTTTGTCAAATGATGAAGCAGAGTATGTGGCAGCAGGTCTTTGTTTTGCTCAAATCCTATCGATGAAGCATTAGCTTCTTGATTACAAGGTTATGGTAAATCAAGTGGCCATCAAGTGTGACAATACTAGTGCCATCAATATATCTACAATCTCATTCAACATTTTAGGAGTAAACATATAGATATAAGACATCACTTTCTTAAGGATCATACTAATAAATGTGATATTATACTAGAATTTGTTAACAGTAACTATCAATTGGTAGATATTTTCATTAAACCTCTGTGTGATGAAAAGGATGCAATTCATCAAAAGAGAACTTGGAATGATTGATGGAAGTACATTCAGTTAACTTCAACAAGATCTTCTTTTTCACCTTTGTTGATTCATCCATATTGATTGGTTGATGATTGATATATTGCTTAAAATGATTACCATTCAAATCTATAGACTCTATAAGCGAAAGATTTTAATTGTGTATTATCTTGATCAAATGTCCCTATATTAATTGAATTCATGACTATCATTTAGTTTGATTAATAATTTACATCAACTAAGTTTTCCAAATAATTGCATATTTGAAATATTTGTTTTCAACTTAATTTTGTTTTAAAAAACATAGCAAATGACTATTGCATGTTTCCCAATGACCATTGCGTTATTAGTGAGTTCCACATTTTAGCTTCTTTATACCCCCACAATCGTTGTGCTTTTTAACAACCATTATTCTTCACCCAATGAGTGTTACGAGTAACACTGTCATTGGATGAAGAACCCTTACTAATAAAGCTAATGGTCATGTCCAATAGTCGTTGATCTATTTGCAATAACCGTTGAACACTCTCAACGGTCATTTTTTTAAATTCAAAAGGAGCTCACTAAACTTATATATAAACCCCTCAAACCTTAAAGTTGACTTACTTTATGCTTTATTATTCTTTTAACTCTCTCTCTCTCTCTCTCTCTCTCTCTATTTGTTATTGTTATTTCATTTGCATTCTTACTTACATCAATCCTCAAAAACTTAACCAAATGGCACCTAAACCTGAGTCAACCAAGAGATACAAGCAACCAGCAAGAAAGAACCCTTAACCCTCCTACTCAATCTTAGAGACAGGGGAAAATTTAGCCTAAATGCTAGTCCAACATAAGAAAAGGACACCTAATTTATGCACCATAAGCCTCGAAGAAATCCAAACTTGGCCCATAATTGAAGGGAAAATATAAGGAAATACAAACAAAGCAAACCCTCTTCAGAAATTTCATCTCAAAATAGAGAAGGAAAAAGAATTGGTCCTCAAACTACTTAAAAGACATCTTAGGGGAGGTAAAATCTTTGACTAGGGTGATGTACAATGGTATAGATTAATAGAACAAGTGGAGGAATTAATTGTGCAGATAAGGTGGGAACTCTTTTATACTAAAAGAGCCCTCCTACTTGGAGCTCACAGTAGAATTTCTCACCATACTGAAAATTTTAGGAAGTGATTGCCATACATATGCACAAAAAGGTATGATTAATTTTAGACATTTTGGTGAAAAATACACTCTAAAGCTGAATGAACTAATGAAATGTTTCGATGCCATAACAAATGGAATAACATAGCATGTTCCCACTTTCAAAGTAGATATAAATCAATTATGGAAGCCAATAACAAATGGGAAAAGCAACTATTACAGTAATAATAAGGCATCAAAGATAAAGATCCAAGTCTTAAGAATGGCTCATCATTTCATTACTTAGAACATGAATGGATGAGCTCAATCTAATGGCAACTACACCATCACAGACTTGTTTTATCTCTAGTGCATGAATTACAAGTAAAGGATCAACACACTATTATTCATAATGCAAATGATTGATAGACAAATAGATAAGGGTAATAAATCCATAATGGGTCACTACATTACCAAAATTGCCAAATATTTTAAGGGAATTCTGCAATAAAGGAAGAACTTGAAGAAAAGATCACTGTGTTGGAAAAATTGCCACACAATGAATCAATAAGTGAAAAGATGCTTTTGAGGATGGGGATCCTTTAAAGGCTAAACACTAGTCTAATCAAGAGAATACTAGAAGAAAGAGAGACCCCTGAACAGGAACATAAGGATGAAGATGTTGAGGAAGCTATCAGAATAGGGATTGTTGTTGTTGAAGGGACTGGAACTAGTGCTACTGCTCTTGCTACGCATCTCTATGACTTTAAAAAGAAATTCCTTGATCAGCTTGCAATCATTTCCAATGCAGTTCAATATGTTGAGTCCTTTACTATCTCTTTTCACTAAAAGGTAAATTTTAATGATGTTATATAACTTTAATACTTCATGCTTTATGAATGAGTTAATGCACATGAGTTAGAAATGATTAGTAATTATGACATCACATTTTAGTGGTATCAAAGCGGGTAAATGATTTTATAGACTTGTGTAATGTGAATATGCTATATATGGCATATGCATTTTGTTAATACTTATATGCATTAGCATATTAGAGTACGGATGCACCTAGTAGAGTTCACGTTAGCCCAGAAGTTAAGGATGAGTTGTTGAGTCTATTCATGCATGTGAGCATGATACGAACAAGTTTGGATTAGATTCCTTACTCGTATGTTTAAGAATAGTTGCCCAGATCTATCAAAACAAGTATTAGAGTTTTGATCTTCAAATCCCAACTAGACCTCTAGAAAACTTATTTCTAGCAACCTAAGTTATAAAGATTCAAAGTTGTGTTAACCCAAATCCTAAATCTACTAAGCCAATTTAAGATCAGAATTAACAAGTTTGTGAAATTATTAAGCCTTCACTCAACAATCTCACCAAGTCCACTCAAGAACTCAAGAAGAGAATTTAATCTCACAAGCAAAATTGCTAACAAAAATAATATTGATTG